>JASAND010005962.1:0-11818 GCA_030248195.1 Trissonchulus latispiculum | reverse complement strand
GTCAGACAGAGTATGTTGAAAAATCAATGAGTCAAACTTTATCTCCATTGAGACAATTGTATTTCGATATTTATTAGCGAATATTGCTTGGAACTGCTAACTTCAGGTTTGCAGTGCCACTTTTGAGTCATGCGCTCAGATTTGCACTAAAGATAGTTTGAGTCATTTATTGAATGAGTCACACAGTGAAATCCCCAAATGTCAACCATTTTTATTGAAAAAATTGAAAATACAAACTACTTGGATTCTGACAAAATGATGATGCTAACGTACAGCCTTAGCTATCTAGTGGCCCATAATACTTCGCGTCCTTGTTCCATGTGTGTTAGGGGCAGTGGCGGATCCAGGATTTTGTAAAGGGAGGGGCCCCAGCTCAAAAGAGTTCAAGATAACGCCAGAATTAAGAATATATACTAACCCCGAGATCGTAAACGTTTTTCGAAAGTGGGCAGATAGTTCTAAGTTGTGATGCCTGATTGAAACAAATTCAACGTTCTAAGACTGTTGAGATCAATGAAACCAATTTACTGTGCCTAGTCTTTAGCAATATGCAACATTCTGATTAAATTCTTCAGTTTGCGCAGTTTAAAACTGTTTTGGCGAAAGGAATTTTGTCAAATGTGCCAAACGAGAACCACGCCGAAGGCGTGCGCGCATGGCCGCGCGTGACGGCCCCATCGCCGCGCGAAAAGCACTTAAAAGATAGAGGAGACTTTTCTGATTCAGAATATACTAATCTTAACGAAATACGTTACGTCGTTAGCAAGTTATGAGCGTTTAAAGTTGAGAGGTTAAGTTTTCCCATGGTGCCCTAGGCAGCATTCTATCTAAATTTATACAATATTGCCAATGCATTGAAATTTCACAATCTACGATGGAAGGCGCGAAAAGTTGACGAAAAGAACGACATAGATATTTATCATCACTACTTGTATCGCCAACTTCATAATCCCAGTTCTGCTGGATATTGTGAAAAACCTGGGAAAACTTACAGCAAAGACAAACTTTGGATGGGGGCCCTCAAGTTGAAAGGGAGGGGCCCAAATCGCAAAGGGGGGTGCCCGGGGCCCTGGGGCCCTCCCCCTGGATCCGCCACTGGTTAGGGGGGCATAGTTTCCCTGGAACTTTGGGTCTGGGGGGGGGGTAAATCTTGGCCGACCTCCGAAATGTGATGGGGGGTACCCCCCCCCCAACCCCCCCCCAGAATTCGGACCTCAGAAATTTCGAAAAACGGCCAAAAAATGCAAAATTTTCTGTAATTTAGCCCTTTTTTCATCAAAATAAGGCTTGTTCTTAACGTTTTAGGCGCTTTTGCACCGTTTTGAAGCGATTTTAGGTCAAAATTTTAGAAAAATTTTTCAAAAAATGACCATTTTTCGACCAAATTTAGCTAACTTTTTGGGTCCAAAAATCGGTGGGGGGGGGTTGGGGGGGGGGGTAGCCAAAATTTGGGGGGAGGGTAAGTCAAAAAATCTGGGGGGGGTAAATTTGGTCAAAAATTTTGGGGGGGGGGGAAACCCCCCCCCACCCCCCCCCCCCCCCAAAGCAAACTATGTAGGGGGGGGTACTCATACATAGGTGTGAGTGAACCCAAGCCTTTCTTCAACCCTCCCCCAAAACTCCCCAACTGGGGGGGGGGGGGAATTTGGGTATTTTTAGGGTAAATTTTGAAAAAATTTTCAAAAATGTCCGAATTTTTGGCCTAAACTGTTTATTATTATGAGAAATACACGTTTTTACCTGTATTATGGATCTTATGACTCAATATTGACCTTATTTTGGACATGGAAACATGTTGGCAATCAAGTTTTTGAGTTTAAAACCACTGTCTAATGTTAAAATTACTTTATGGTTAGATGTTTTTTATCATTATAAACGGCTGAAAATGCGATTTTCGGCATAAAAAATGAAATATTTTTTGGGGGAGGGTTGGGTTGGGGGGTCCTGGGGGGGTATCCAGAGGGAGCCCCCCCAGAAAAGGTTGGGGGGGAGCCTCCCCCACCCCAAATCTCCGTTACACCTATGGGGGTAATGACAAATTTTGGCTCCCCCCCCAGGTTTTCAGAGTTTTGCTACTCCCCCCGAGATTTTTTCTATTTTTATGCCAAAAATCGCATTTTCAGCTGTTTCTAATACCAATTAACATTCAACCATGAAGTAATTTCATCACTAGACAGTAGCTCTAAACTCGAAAATTTGATTGCTAACGTGTTTCCAAGTCTAAAATAAGGTCACTATTGAGTCAGAAACATAGGTGTACCTGGGGGGGGGGGGGGTGGGGGGGATCCCTCCCCCCAAATGGAAAAGTGCCGACCCCACCCTCGAAATTTTGGAGGCAGACCCCACCCACAAATGGCCAAATCCCAGACCCCACCCACCCAAATTTGCCAGACCCCACTCTCAAAATTTTGAAAATTTTGCCTCAAAATTAGTAAAAATTCGAAATTTTTTGGAAAAAATTGAAATTTTTGCAAAAAATCCAAGTTTTTTTCGAATAAATGAGCAAAAATGAAGAAATATTGTTGATTTTTAGTTGGAAATAACGCTTTTTTAGCAAATTTGCGAATTTGCGAATCTTCAAAAAGTTTTAAAAAAAAATTACGATGACGATGATGACATTTAAAATGACGATGTTTACAATGAAAAATTAGCAATATTTGAACCGATTTGGCCATTTTTTTCAAAAAAGCTGGAATTTTTGAGAATTTAGAATACAAATGTTGAGCGAAAATTTGTAAATTTTGCGAAAATTCGTAAATTTTGAGGGTGGGGACTGGGATTTGGCCATTTGAGGGTGGGGGTGGGCATCATAGTTTCCCTGGAACTTTGGGTCTCGGAGGGGGGGGTAAATCTTGGCCGACCTCCAAAATGTGATGGGGGTACCCCCCCACCCCCAGAATTCGGACCTCAGAAATTTCGAAAAATGGCCAAAAAATGCAAAAATTTTTGTAATTTATCCCTTTTTCATCAAAATAAGGCTTGTTCTTCACGTTTTAGGCGGTTTTGCAACGTTTTTAAGCGATTTTAGGTCTAAATTTTAGGAAAAATTATCAAAAAATTACCATTTTTCGACCAAATTTAGCTAACTTTTTGGGTCCAAAAATCGTTGGGGGGGTTCGGGGGGGATAGCCAAAAGTTGGGGGAGGGTAAGTCAAAAAATCTGGGGGGGGGGTAAATTTGGTCAAAAATTTTGGGGGGGATACCAAAGGAAACTATGGTGGGCATAGGTGTACGTAAGGTGGGGGGGGGGTTGGGGGAGTAGCCCCCCCAACCCTTTTTCAACCCTCCCCCAAAACTTTTTTGAGGGGGACGTCCCGCCCCCAACTGGGGGGGGGGGGGTAGTCGCGCCGAAGGCTCGAAAAATAGCCTAAATTTGGGTATTTTTGGGTAAATTTTGCAAAAATTTTCAAAAAAGTCCAAATTTTTGTCTTAAAGTGTTTATTATTACGAGAAACACGTTTTTAATTGTATAGACTATGGACTTTCTGACTCAATAGTTTCCTTATTTTAGACTTGGAAACATGTTAGCACTCAAATTTTCGAGTTTAGAACTACTGTCTAATGATGAAATTACTTCATGGTTGAATGTTGTTTGGCATTAGAAACAGCTGAAAATGCGATTTTTGGCATAAAAATCGAAAAACTTTTTGGGGGAGGGTTGGGAGGGGTTGCCAGCATAGGTGTGGCTGGGCAAACAATCCGATGGGGTTCCGACCGAGGGTGGGGGGACCCCCCCCCCAATTTTCGATTTTATGCCATTTTTGACCACTTTTGGGCCAAAAATCTAGGGGGGGGTAGCAAAAATCTAGGCGGGTCGCGAAAATTTGTCATTTTGGGGGCGAGAGCGCTCCCCTATAATATGGGTGTAAAAGGCTCAGTGCGCCCCTTGGAGACACGTTCGAGCTCCGTGCCAGCTAAATACTCAACGAAACTGGACAATTTTGGTATCATTGGAATCTACACGACGAGTACTACAAGTCGCAAAAAAGTTTTGGTCAAAATTTTCGCTTCCGGGCAAGTTAGGTCCGTTTGTTTTTTTCCGTGTAAGTCACGCTTGGAAAAATGCAATTTTCTGTCGGAGTGTTAGAACGATCTGGGCATTTTCAGCAGGTGAAGTTTGGTTTTTCCGAACGTATATACCCCGAAAGTGAACCTTTTTGGTATTTTTTCGCTGCCCGGTCTTGCCAGCCATCTGTACGGCCGGCCAAAAGTGGACTTGGCACTCTTGGCACTAACACGGCCAAAAATGGCCAATTTTTTGTCAAAGCTACAGGACTCAGGGAAGACGCTAGAGAGACGTGGTTTGTTGCATAAGGATCTACGGAAGGATTTATATGTCCTAACGAGGGCGATTGTTGATATCTGGCCAGGATCGTTCTGGCGGCCGGCCCAAAGTTGGTCCGGCCAACTAGCTGTTTTCGGAAAAATTCTAAGTCCCAACTCCACAGAAAATAGTCGTAAATAGGCCTAAATATGCAGTTTTGGGCCATTATTGGACGCATATTGGGGTTATTGGGGTCGCTGAACACGATGAGCATAGTCGCAGCTCTGTGCGGTGCGGTGCTGCTATCGTGTTGTACTATTATGCAGCAACCATAGCACGCTGTCTGTAGACTTACTGTAAACGGCGAAACATATGATATTTGGTGAAAATCATGTCTGTAGTAAGGCGGAACTGTAGCTATGTTAGTAGGTGCACTCTCTAGCTTCCACCGTGCTGTATGTGCTGCCCCAAACACAGCACCGTTGATAGCAAGTTATTCATTCGTCACTGGGATTTGAAATTCGGCATACAGATAGTTTAGGACATGACAAACAATTATAGATACGTTTCGTTTACTTATTACGATGGTACTATGTGGTTGGGCTGCAGTATAGTGCTGCTGAAGTACATCACGGCCTATAACTAGCTACAGGTAAGTTGCAATCGTCTGAAATTTTGTATACAAGTACGGAAGAGCATTGCAAATCGTGCCGTATGAGTTTCCGTCACTGGCAGTAAAGTTTGCATCTGGTTGCGCTGCAGTAGAGTGCTATATGCTATATATACAGTAACTGAAACTATTGCAGCCATGGGTACTGGATGTTGGATTTCCGTCAAAATAGAGAGAGAAAAAGGAAGAAATTGGAACTTTTCAAGCTTCTTTGTTCTGTACTTTCGGTTGACGATTAATGATTGGCGGAATTGTTGAAGTTTCTTTCACACAGCTTTAACGTTTTTGCTTTTTGCTGAGAACCTTAAAAATGAAATAGGACAGCAATAAAAATGCCCCGGTGGAGCATGAAAAATGCAATATGGGTGACATTAGGTTGTAAATGGACAGAGGACTAGGTTTTAAAACGTTAATATGAGAGGGGCAGGTTGTAAATGCCAGGAGGACTGGGTTAAAAGCGCACTAATATATGGACCAGCTTCGCTGAACAACCCATATTCGCGGTCACTTATGCTCCACTCCACATGACACAATACGAGTAAGATCTACAGATCTACATTCTTCAGCTTTGAAAGCAAGCAGGACAATTTTGAAATATTAAAGCTTATTCCAAATAAACAATGCAGGTGCTCAGGGTGTTTTTTCTGCACTGTCAGCGCAGAATCTTGTATTAAGTTGATGTGAAAAGCAGTTGACATTATGTACGTGTATTATTAAGTTGCATAATAAGGAGCACGACCACATATACTTGCAGGCCATGCTGACAAATCGTACAATTTTCCGAAGAACTGCCAATAGCAACAGCAAGCAGCAGCCGATAGAAACTCTGGACAGTTTTCGCGAATATGGGTTGTTCAGCGAAGCTGGTCCATATTAGTGCGTTTTTAACCTAGTCCTCCTGGCATTTACAACCTGCCAACGTTTTAAAACCTAGTCCTCTCCCTCTGTCCATTTACAACCTAATGTAACCCATATTGCATTTTTCATGCTCCACCGGAGCATTTTTATTCTTGTATATATATATTCATGATGTTTCAGGGAATTTCGGTCAGAGTTCTGCAGCTATTAAACTTTTCTGTTGGATCCTATATCCTATATATCGTTCATGCTTTCTTGTTAGCACATGCCTGCACTTTACGTAGTCAAATACGTAATTTTATATTTTGCTTTGCATGCATGTGCTAACTTTAGCTTGGCGATTTTTAATGAGCACGACGTATGCAACCTTGCAAAGTGGTGGAACCATCTGCTGTTGCCGTTTTAATGAATTTTATGGGTATGTAATTTTGTTATATATTGTATATAGATGTGTAAACCTAATGTAATGTAGGTCGATATGTGTAGTCAAGTGGGAAAATACCCACCCGCCCATGCTGGAAAATTCACTGCCAGTGTGAGCTACCGGTATGAGGTATGTATCATAGGGGTCGCGGCAGCGACCCCTATAATATGTGTGAAAAGTGGCTGGAGACAGTGTAAAATAAGCTGCGCAGAGGCTGCGCAAAATCCTGCGCAGATTTCATGCGCAAATTGTAGAGCACATCGAGTTTAGTATGTGTGCGAAGTTTCAGCCCCGTATCACTTTCCGTTAAAAAGTTGCGCCCCGGACCGGTTATGGCGGCGATGTTTTTTTCCGGTTTCTCCTATTTAATGGTCGTATTGTCCTGACTTTCCGCCTCTTTCACGTAATCTGCAGCGGAGGCCGGACCTAAAGGGGTATAGGGTCTGGAAGTACCCCATGCGCCATTTAAGAATCGCTACTTTTTTTGCGCCGCAGGTGCGCCACAGCACTGCAGCGTCGCCGCAAAGTCGGCTCAGAGCGAAAAGTGACCATTTTTGTGGTCGCTGCGCAGCTCGAACGTTAAGAGCTGGAGCCGATTTCTTTTTATATTCCGAAACTACATATATTGAACTAACTAAATAGCTAAGTCGCGTTTCTCTATCACTTCCCATGCGACCACAGTGGCCGGTCAAAAATGGTGAAAATTCGAAAAATGAAAAATCGAAATTTCTCGCTGTGTATTCAACTTAGAAAGCTCAATTCTTTCATACAAAGGTTTTCTGGCACGGCGAATTGATTCCCGTAAGCAGTTTTGCCGTCGGACCCACCCATATTGCTGGGCTGGTTCCACTTTGCTGTCGGGAGGGTCAAGTCGGTACCGACTTACAAGAACACCATATAGGACTGTGCATGGCCTCTCAAAACTTTGTCCATAGAAGTTTTCTGGTGCGCCCAGCTCATTTCCGGAGTCCGTTTTGTCGTCCGACCCACCCATTTTGCTGGACTGGCTCCACTTTGCCGTTTGAAGGGTAAATCGGGTATATAGGGGGTCAAGTGGTCAAAAATAAAATTTTTCAAAAGTGGTCAAATTTGGTACCAAATGAAAGCCCGCATCGAACTGCAAGTCCAACTAGGGATGGGCGCGGAAAAAAAGGACTGGAAAAAAGGTTTTTTCCGTTTTTTCCCATTTTTTCCGATGGGGTGGAAAAAAATGGAAAATATTCCTAGCGTTATTTTGACAATTTTTACAACGAAATAACATGTTTTATGAGCTTTTCCAGCAATTTCACACTATTTACAACCTTTTCCGTTGGTCATAGTAGGTGGGGGTATGTTAAATCTGACGAAATTGTATTTGGGTTTTTTCGACGCAGCGGAAAAAATGGAAAAATACTCGGGACATGTTCTGAAAGTTAATTTATGACCTCAGAACATTAAGAAACTATCAAAAACAGTGTTTAATGAGGTAAGAAAACTATATATTCAGGAATTTGAGCTAATTTTGGGATTTAACATTTTTCCCTTGGAATGTGAAAATGATTGCGTAACTCAGGTAGAGTTAATAATTCCCAGTAGAGTGTTCAACCAAAACTGTTAAAATATCTGGAATTGTTTACTTTACGATGCGCGTTACCTGCGAAAACCACAAACTAGGTTTAGTAGAGCCGCCAAGGTATACAGAAGTCACCTGTCCTTTGCTTTACAGAGTCACCCGCTGAAAATATTTGATTCCTATAATCAATACTGGAACCTTTGTAAGTGCTTGTGTAATTGCATTCCCCTGTGGGACTACTAAATATCGTGAAAACTGCTTCTGTGCATGCAGAAACATGAAATAACGCAACTTTTAGCACATTTTGTAATTTTGGAGTGATCGGAAAAAAAGGAAAAAAATGGAAAAAAACCGGAAAAAAGGTTTTTTCCGGCAATCTTTTTTTCCGGAAAAAACCAACCCTAGGTCCAACACACATATTATCCCCTTTTGTGCGGAGCATTTTTGTTATTTGTATATATAGTCAAGTGGGGAAATACTCGCTTCTAAAATTGAATCAATATTAAAGCTGTGAATGCCGGCATAGGTTATAACGCTAAAAGTCATTCCAGTAAAGTTCTGCTCAGTTGAGGACAAATTTTCAAGCCAATCATACGACACTGCAGTAAGATAAAGGTTGAACCCTTGGAACCAACTCAGGAGACCGTCAGTGCATCCTACAGCCATAAATACCGCTAAAAACGCGGAAGTTCGACACCTGCTCTATTTCTAGCAGCTAAAATAAGAATTTTTAGGTGTATTTTTATTTCGGACCTAAGTACCCGAAAAATACACCCGCTGCTGCGCAACTGTGCGGCGCAGGGGCGCCCGAACTTATCGCCAGAAAAACTAGAAGCAATGTGTATTATATATTAAAACAATAGGTGCTACTATAGCTTAAGTGTAGCGAACAAGAGCCAAAAAGTTGCCAACTGATCCAAAAGTTGAAAACGTAACTTTTTCATAGTACCATTTTTGAGTCCTCAGCCGGCGTGAGTGCGGGGCCTTGGGGAAACGGTCATACCATGGCTGGATATAAATAAGCTTTCGCTTTTATGAGGCACCTGTTTGGCTGGGCTCCATAGCTTCTAGCCCGATTTAGGGTGGGTGTATTTTTTCGGACCTGGCATGTGTATTTTTTACATGTTTGCTCTAGGTTTTCTTGAAAGGCGTTTAATAGTATACGTAGCTGTAGCATTTTCTAAATTTATGCAGAAATTAGTTGCAAAGCCAATAATTTATCAGTCTGCGAAATTTTGCAGAGTCTAATATGAGTACTTGTCTAAAAACACGGATTACTTTAAAAATTTTGTAGTGAGTTAAATTAAGTTAAATTGCTCATTTACCTTCAACATTTACCTTGGTTGCGAAAATAAACTGCAAACCATATTGTACTAAATAGAGTTATGCAATAATCATGGAACTTACAAAGCTAAAACTAAAAAGCTAGGTTTCATGGGCGTTGTGGATGGTGAAGCCTAAATAACGAGCGTAGGCGATATACTACGTATGCCCCCAACCAAAAATACTGGAAAACGCTGTTTTAAGGGGCTTGACCTGGTCAGTAGGCTCCATAGCCCGTAGTGACCACTGGTCACTTCTACCGGTTTCGGCAATCTGCCGATTGAAACGAGCGTAGTCGATTTACTATGCCCCCAACCAAAATGCCAAAGAACGCTGTTTATAGTGAGTTTTACCAACTTTGACCCTGGGCGAGGAACCACGAGAACCATGCTGACCAGGGGTCACTTTAGGCCATATCGGCGTATGCTGATCGTTTTCAACGATCCACGATCCACGTTTTCAACGATCAGGATGCTGATCGTTTTCAACGATCCCGATGTACTATATAGGGGTACCATCAAAAGGCCAAAAACGCCATTTTTAATGAGTTTTATGCCATTTATAGGGACAAACAGGGCAAAAATGCAAAGTTTGGGCCTATATATCTCCTGAAAGCTAGAGAGCAAAATTAAAAAAATTCCCTCGTTATTTTGCGCACCCCAACCGGTAATTTCCAACAAAATATACTAAACCTCTCCAGCTGCTACTCCAGTTCTAGAAAAGTGTGACCAAAATTTGTGCCAAAATAGCGAGTCAGAATAGCAAAATTTGTGCCAAAATTGGCCAGGTGCAACAATGACCAAAACAGGTTGCATGGGAAGATATTTTCTACCAACATTATAATATATAGTAGGATTGGTCCAAAATGCCTACATCGTTCCAACGTGTAGCCGTAAAATGCATTTCCAAAAAGCGTTATTCACCAAGAAAAAATACAAAACTACGGTATATAACTATCGCCTGGTGCAAAAATTCGAAGTTTAGAAATTCAAACCAAAAGTATAGTGGTACTTGTAGTATATATATATATTATATATATATATATATATATATATATATATATATATATATATATATATATATATATATATATATATGTATATATACTAGTCGAGTACTTTACGATGGTAACATTTTTATCCCTCCGGAGCTGGACCTCTAATTAGCTGGAACCAGGCCAACATAGTCTCCAAAGAGCCGCGCAGACGCCTTGACACTCATATTAGCACAATAATATATCATATGTTACATAATAACAAACAAAGACGTACAATAATATGGTATATATAACATGCACGTACATATACGTAATACGTATGTAGATTATACAAATGATGACACACATACCCAAAATTAATATCATGTTGTTGTGATGGTGGCAGAAGATATAGCTACATATTACCAAGGTATTCCAAATGTATTTCTTGAAAATCGTCAAGCTATCGTTAGCACTGTATGCAAAGCAAGAATAAACGTTCACGTACTTATTTAAATACGTAAAATGCATACATGAGCTAACGTGAAAGCATGAACGGTATTTCGAAAATCAGTTCCATTAACAAAATTTATATAATACGTATATAAATTGATGCATTTTAGTCAGGAACATCCTGAAACACAAATAGTTCACAAAGATGGACAGAGTACGTATATATATATATATATATATATATATATATATATATATATATATATATATATATATATATATATATAATATATATATGTATTATGGGGTAGCTCGGAGAGCTGTTTTACTTTTTTCTCCAACTTTAGGCTACCCCCAACCCCCCCAGCACTTTTTAGAGCCAAACATACAGGAGAAAAGCCGTTTTGGTAAAATTTTTTGCAAATTTGGCTTAAAATAGCTTTAAACCGTGTAAAACGCCTAAAAAACAGCAAGCCTTGTTTTGACGAAAAAGCTTTAAAATACAGAAAATTCTGCATTTTAGGCCGTTTTTTGGAATTCTTGAGGTCCGAACTCCCATAGGTGTAACGGAGATTTGGGGGTGGAGGAGGCCCTCCCCCACCTTTTTCTGGGGCCCCCTCTGCAGACCCTTCAACCCTCCCCCAGGCATAGGTGTGACGGGGATTTGGGTTGGGGCCCTCCCCCCGAATTTTTGGGGGCGAGCCCCCTTTTAGACCTCTCCCAAACCACCCCCACGACCCCGCCAAAACTCCCCCAAAAAATTGTTCTATTTTTATGCCAAAAATAGCATTTTCAGCCATTGCTAATGCCAAAAAACATCCAACCATGACGTATATAATTTTAATATTAGACAGGGGTTTTAGACTCGAAAACTTGATTGCCAACATGTTTCTAACTTCAAAATAAGGTCAATATTGAGTCAGAAAATCCATAGAACTGTTGAAAACGTATATATATATATATATATATATATATTTCTCGCAATAATGAACACTGTAAGCAAAAAATTTGGACATTTTTGTAAAATTTTGCAAAATTTATACTAAGAATACCCGATTCTTAGGCAATTTTTTGATCCCTTGGGCGCGACTACCTTCCCCCCTTCCCCAGTTGAGGGGGAGGGCCCAAACATTTTAGGGGGTGGTTTGGGAAAGTGGCTGGGGAGGGGGTTAGCCCCCACAAACCTCCTCCCAATTATATACACCTATGCCCCCAGGATCCCCAGGTAATTTTGTCATTAAACAGTGGTTCTAAACTCGAAAACTTGATGGCCAACATGGTCCCAAGTCCAAAATAAT
>JASAND010005961.1:0-37132 GCA_030248195.1 Trissonchulus latispiculum | reverse complement strand
GGTACAACGACATAAAGGAATCGCGGATTTCTGCGATTGCCCTTACCCCTACCTAGCGTTCGAGCAGCTAACGAGCAGAATTCTAAAAGACGACGAGTCCGCTGATGCGTATCTTGCTGATCTCCGCCGGCTACTGGGTCTGGCCGGCAGTCAAGACGAAAACGTACTGAAATGTCAGTTCGTTTGCGGGGTGCCTGGTGATGACGGTGCGCAAGTGAGAGCTCTCAAACCCCGGGAATCTACCATCTACCATCTACCTTCTTCAGTGTGCGAAAGCCGGATGGCGGACAGACGGGTAAACCTGGTGGTTTTCGCTGGAATGGACTCTAACCGTGGTAATGGCCCCGGTTCGAGGAGAACATTCAAGGCGATTTGCTTTGGTTGCGGTAAGCCAGGGCACTTTCGGCGTGATTGCAAAATTATCTGTTACCTTTGCCAGCAGAGAAGCCACACTGCAGCAAACTGTTGTCAGGGAAATGGGGTCAGAGAGGCGTCGTCGGCGTTTGCGCAGGATGCCGTCTCCCATTAAAGTTGCCAACAATAGTGGTCATAATAAATTGCCAGCTCGATTGCGAGGCGCTAGTGGATTCAGGGTATACTAGTTCGGTAGTCACGTCGAAACTGACGCTTATCGATACAACGAGTCGCTTATCGATACAACTTGGGCAAACGGTGGGAAAAGGGTGGGTCTCGGCCGGGTGACAGCTCTGAGAAGACGAACGATTCCCATACAGGTGAAGCTGTCATCTGCTATTGAAAGGGATCTAAACGTGCTCAACAGGCGTATGGGGTTTATTCACAGGTCCCCTCCGCTGAGTTTGTGTGAATGTGTAAGGCTCAGCCCGAATGTCTATAAACGTGTGTATGTGTGTAAGGTCCTGCTCTGCCCTTTCTACGCCCCTGAAGAATCTCCCTCGCTGAATGATGACACGCACAGGCTAGACAGAGGGGAACCTCTCTGCAGATTAAGGCACAAGTCACCCCTGAAAAATAAAAAAGAAAGAATACAAGTTAAATACGAATAGTAATAGTTAGTTAAGGTTCCTGCTTAATTATCACGTTACGTAGAAGTTAGCTTCTCCTAGTCACTGCTTATTTCATCTTGGGCTCCCAGGCCCATACAGACGCAATGACTTAGTTTTCGGGGTCGAGGGGGGAGGGTCCCTATATGCTCCATATACGCACCTTAAATGTGTGCAAAAGTCCACTCGTTCCCGGTCACGAATAGTTACCAGCAATACGCACCAGCAGATAACCAGTAACTATTCTGCCTTCTTCTAAAGAAGACGACCTTTAACTTTAAAACTTTGAACAGAACTTAGAGAGAGAAAATTTAGTTGAATTTGGAAGAAACAGCGAAAGTGAAAGTAACAGCAGAACAGACAATTTTGGGCCAACAGACAGCGTACATTGTGAATAAAACAACACATTGAAAAAGTTAACAGACAGGAATCGGAATCTTCTTTTCTTCGCTAGAATCTACTGAACATCCAACCCACGCTCAGCACCCAAATATGACAGTCCTAGCTTGATTTGTGCGTCCCTAAGCCAGAAGGAGGCCCTCACAAAGAATCTAAGGCTCAGAGATAACTCAGTAAAGTGGCGGTATCAAGCTGAGTTCCAGGCGATCCACACAGAGCAGCGCTTGACAGAAGATCGGGAGACGAAGGCCAGGGGAATCCGGGGATTCTCACACTGGATGGCAGAGCAGCAGAAGTCTGGGGAACAGCTGATGCCTGGAAGCAGTGCAGCAAGCGAAGATCCGGGATCCAAAAGACCACGGAACAGCGGAACGCAGAGAGGCAGAAGAATCGCAGCGAGGCAGAAGGAAGAGACAAAGGCCCGAAGGCGGGACTCGCTAGAACTGAATCAAATGGGTTAAAACCTTGTCGGTTTTAACCCAGATTCAGCAGTATTAACTGGATTTCGGAGGATTGGTAAAATGGCGCGTTTTCGGAGTCAAAGATCAAAAATATTGATTGCTAGAATTTTCGAACGAAACTAATTAGGATTCACGAGTTCCAAAAATTCCGTTTGGGGGGGTATGCAAAAGGGGTCCCCGTTTGGTGGGGGGTATGCAAAGGGGGTCCCCGTTTGGTGGGGGGGTAGGCAGAAGGGGGTTTCCGTTTGGGGGGTCGCCACGTCAGACTAATATTGGCTGAATCTGATTGGCTGTTGGCGACCCCCACCCCAAACGGGGACCTCTTTGCCTACCCCCCCCCCCACCAACCGAGGAACCCTTTTGCATACCCCCCACCAACCGGGGACCCCTTTTGCATATCCCCCACCAAACGGGGGCCCATTTCCAAATAGAACAAAAACTACCGTAATCCTCTGCATTACCCCCCCCCCATCAAACGGGAAGGGGTCTCTGCAATCTGATTGGCTGTTGGCTACCCTCCCACCAAACGGAGGGGGGTATGCTTTGTCGAAGAGAGCTACCCCCCCCACCAAACGGGGGAACATTCGCGTATTGTGGTCGGAGTACCGTTACTCAATGCCAAGAAGAGCAGCCCTCTAGTGGCTTACTCTTCTTCTTATATATAGTGCAATTATGCACTCTTGCTAAAACATTTCATTACTGCTGTATGCAGTCTCCAGTCTGTTAGCTAAAATGATCAGCTTAGATCTGATCCAACAGTTCATTTTGTTGTCGAATTTCTTGTACGAACCAGTCGTGGGTATTTCTATGTTGGTCCATTTATTTTATGATACGGCTTTGCCATGCCTCACTCCAACAGAGACTTGTAACCCGGAAATAGCAATCGTAGTTGGTAAGGTTTGCTTATTAGTTAGGTAAGTAGGATAAATTTATAGAATAGGAACCTGTAGTCGCTCCGCCTCTAGATTCCACCTGAGGCCACGACAGCTGAGGTAGGAATTGCACAACTATAATTCCTGTAAGTATTAAAACGCCTTAAAACGCCTTAACACAGCTTGAAACTGAAAATCTATTCAATTTAAGCTCATTTTGTATAAATAACCCTGAAAACTCTTTCTTCGAAAAAATTCTAAAAATGCCATCTTCGAAAATTTCGTTAAAAAATTTTCGGGAACCCGAAAATGTACCCGGGTAGCGTCACAATTATCCGACATATGGCTTCGGATAGTACCGGGTACCCGGGGCCAAATTTTTGGACCCGTGCGCATGCCTAGTAAGTATAACCACCATCTATTTGTTATTTAAGCATCTATTAAGCTTTCACAATGTTATGCATACTGTAGAAACTGCGAACACTAAAAGCAATTAACTGGATTATCATAACACTTTCTGTTTTTGTTCTTGGAAGTGTTTCCGGTCTCGGTCTCAGATTCGACTGAGGACTGTTCAGATGCATTCCTTCGCACGTTTAGCAAATTCGCAACCGCATCTCCATCCGGACATCCATTCAAACATCGATCAAGGTTGTCACTTATCTGGCGAACCAATTTTGAAGCCGTCTCAGTTTCACCTACGTCTAGGGCCCTACGGTACCCTGCGATCATGTTCTCGACACAGGATTTGCTGCATTCTGAGTACTGGTCGAGGTCTGCCATTTCCCACCCCATGGCAGACATCAAGACGCCAGAAAACAGTAAACCCAGTAGGATCGTTTGCATCATTGTAGCAGAATGAATACTGGCAGACCAGAGTTCTATTAAACTGGTTTCATTTTGTGTTATTAGATGATAAGTGAAATTTCGCTTCATTCTGACATCATTAATTCTAACCAGTAGGCAGAATTCTGGTGTAAACGAATAAAGAATTCTGCTTCGTATGCCTTGTGTGTTTAAAGATTTGGGAGAAGCCATTAATTCTGAAAATTCCACTCGCTGTAAGCTAATCGATGTATTACAAATAATTTTATATCAAAATTGGGTAATGGTCAGAACGATTTCATTGGAATCAAACCTATTTTGTTTAAACTATAAGAATTAAAGTGTAAAACATAGACTGTAGATTAGCAATTAACAAACACTTTGTAGACATTCTAGTCGTGCTGCACTCCTGCTTCAAACAAGTACAGTTGGAAAAACATGAAACCAAAAGTGCATAATACTAAAATACTGAAGAAAAGGAGTGCAGCACTTTCGTGATTCTATTCATTAAGTCGTATGCCGCATGTCGCGTAGGATTTGTAGTATGTCGCATGTAGCTTGTCGCAGTGACTGATGTGTTCACAGGCTGATGTCCTGTCGCAGGAAACTTGCCTAAGCCAACACTTCATAGGCTAGAGGCACGCGACACGCGACAATTTGTCGCATCAAGCTATGATCCTGTGAAGACAGGACAAGCGACTCGCGACATACGACTGAGCCTATGAACCGGCCTTTAGATAACGGTGCGCCGACCGAAATATGAGAATCTTCTCATTTTTGGTAGAGAAGGGGTCAACCAAAAAATAACTTCTCGATTGATGGGGTGACAACAGCCTATCAGATTACAGATCCTGATCATGATTTAGAGAAATTTGGATGTTTAAATAATAATAATGATATAATATTGCAATCAAATCTAACTGACTCTTGCTGGGACCTTGCTCATTCTCTGCAGCTTCCACGTTTCTGAAACAATAGAGAAATTAATTACAAATTTCGGGACATAAACGAATATTGTCACCAGTTTTTTTGGTGAAAGGGGGAAGTGGCCCCTCCGTTTTGGGCCTATTCCCATTCGACAGCCTTCCCTGCACTATGCAACTTCAACTCATCATAAGGTACCTAGAAATGCCAAATTTAACTCGTTTTGGTCAAAAATGTTTAACATTTTCAGCTTAGTTATTGCGGTATCTTGTGTAGAAAACAACCTTTTTCCACATTTTTAGCATTTTCAGGACAATTCATCTCTCCCTGGTCTTCCCTCATCTCATAACCAATAACATTTTGGCATATGGATCCATCTGTAAAACCTGTTTTCTAGGTTGGTTGCTCAGGGCTCAGCGTGTATAGGCACTCAAAGAGGATCCTAAAATGCTGTTTTCTGCAGTCCATAGAAAACAGGACAGAAGCGGAGAGACGAACGTCACGGACAGAAAACACGACCCCAAGCCAGGCTGACGTGCGGTTGTTGGCCAACTTCAGCAGAAGCCGAAATAGACTCATAACCAGATTTCAAGTAACAATAGTTACAGGAGGACCTTTTTCATCCCTCATGCCTCTTGTTATTTTGAATTCCCAGCTTATGGCAAATTTAATTTTTCATAATAGCTATGTAATTGTAGTGTAACCACAACGCTGCAACACCAAATCCAGACCTTGAATAACTAAGAATTTTACCTATTTTTGTGTATCTATTAAACTGTCCCATGACATTTGAATCTGTGAAAAGAGCCATCATGTAATCAGAGTTGAGATTGCAAAATCAGTCCATCCATTCGGCATTCAAAAGAAGCAGCTAACGTAAATCCCATGAAAAAGAATACCATTCAGCGTCCGAATCAGTTACAGACTATTTCGCAATTTGAAAATGTTGTTCCAAAGGAAAATTAAATGCAACGTGGACCTTGGACCTAGAAGGGCGAATGATTTCGGAGATTTCTCACAGGTTTCTTACAATTTCTTACAATCAAACAACCAATCAAGTAAAAGCCATTTTACATACCAACCATCTGTAATTATCGAATCAGATAGAAATGTAATTGGGCACAACAAAAACTGGATAAGCAATTTACAACATTTTTGTTGTCATTTCAATGGATGAATAACAGAATAATTTATAGCAACACTTTTTCAAAAGTTCAATTTTTGATAATGTCAAATATTAAAAAGTTGATTAAACTTTGCTCGGAATTATTCGAGGTCTCACGGTGGCTTGCACCAAATGCTATTAAATTAAGTGGGAATTAGGCTAAGCAGCAGTTAAGGTGGTGATTCCCTTTGGTCACATAAAGTTTGCACCATTATTACTCTTTCATTACTTGGAGTTAAGAAGCTATTTTTATATCAAAATGTAGCTTGACATTTTCTCTTTTTAATGCATGCCACGAAACTAATGTTGCTCTTCTAAAATATTTTTAACACATTTTAGAAGAAGTATAATTTTCCAGAATTTTTGCAGACTGAAGTAAATTTTTTGCGAGACATCGGTTATATCATTCGATACCTCCATCAAATAGCTGTGGGAGATTCTTTATTTGTTGTGAAATCGCTCTTCGTTTATAGAGATGAGATGTGTGCGTAACCTGTATTTCGTCTACTTTTTCCAAATTTGTCAAGCGATTACTTTAGCTAGAAACCAGCAATCGGGGCAACTAAAAAATCACCGCTGGGTATATTTGTGCAGAACACATTTACGTAGCAGCCCTCCAGCTTGCATGGTGAATGCTCCACAATCTTTGGTTAAAAATTGGTCGTATTTTTGCAAAAACTACATGTTTTATGATAGCAGCCTACAGGATAGCAGTTTGAAGACGATCATGCGTCGGATAGTTTGCCCTTGTGATACCTTCAGATCGACGCGCTTAGTTTGATTTTACGGCTTGCGTAGTTCAAGAAATGTTGGATTATTTGATTTCTGCAAACATGACAAGTTTTCGACGCCAAAACAAGAAAATCAGCTTTATCTCACGGTAGAAAAAAGCTAGAAACTTGCTTTAAAAAGAAAAAATATGAAGCTCAGTGCGATCTTTCGAATGAATATAGTCATAACTATAGCAGCTGCCAATCGTTCAGAAATTGGAAAAAACCACCCTGACAGAAATCTCGAATTTTGGAATCGGGATTGCGCGGAGGGTGTTAGAACACTAAAAGAACTTATTTCGGAAAGTTTCATCAAATTTCATCTTGATTAAGCCGCCAAATAACAATATGTGCCCAATAGTAATCACCACCTTTAGTGGCAATTAACTAATTGCCACTTAAGGTGGTAGTACCACTAGCGGGATTTTCTGCATGATCTTGGTATGAATGAAGAAATCTTGGCAAAACTTTAGGAGAGGTAAGCCAGGATGGCAGGCTATCTTTGCACAATGTTTTGGTGTCAGCGAGCGCATAATTGGCTAGCTACCATCATGGCTTTGCGCATGCGCAAATAATCAAAATTTTATCTAAGTCTTATATGACATATTTGACTCAACCATGTGAAAGAGCGCAAAAAGCGCTTTAAATAGATGTGCATATCTCTTCTGTACGTGGTTTTTACCAAAAGTTACAGGTGTTTTTAGATGTGGCTGAATTACGTTGACCGTTTGCACACATAATGTAAAGTAAGAACAGTTTATCCGAAAATTAAATTTATTGGGTTTTAACGGTTCCTGTTGCGTTATTTATGTGCATTATTTAATAGAAAACACTTTGCAGCTGCTTGAAAGCATTGTAAATTTCGAAAACCAAAGCAAACAATGAAAAATTACAGAATTTTCGTTTTTGATTTTCTCGTCACTCCTTCAGTCAAAATGTACCAAATTTTGCAAATATGTTTTGCATCGGCATACGCTCAGGCCGTTTTCTTGGTTTTTGGAAAAACGCATTATTAAGCAAGATATAAAATTTACAAATTTTCGAAACATGCTAAAAAACGGAAAACTCACTTTTACGAAAAGCTATAAAAACGGCCTGAGCGTATATGTAAACTAACCATATGCGGAGAATCTCAAATGATTTCATAAAGAATGGAAGGAGATATTTAAATTTAAAGCTTTTAATACATTTCCTATTGTGTAGACAGCAAGCCAGTCCCCGCAGCATCGTAGGTCGGCTCATATGGTGCAAAACATGATAAAGAATAAATTTGCAAAATTTCAAGCCGATTCATTAAGTATTTAGTTCACAGCATCTGTTCAAAGTCCACCCCGGTAGTGGTACTACCACCTTAAGGGGGGGGCTACTTGGGTCAAAAAATCGACCCTCTCCGATTTCACTCAAATTGTGCCCATTGATACTCCTTAGGGTCCTACACAAACCATTGAAATTTGAGGCGAATTCGTCCAGGAACAAAAAGGTTACAGTCATTCAAAATTTCCAATTCCTATTGAAAATAGCCTAAAAACGTTATTTTATATTTTTCTCTTGTGGCAACGATAACTTACTCAAATCAAAACCGTTCGAAACATTCCATAATTCATTTTGTAGCTAAGTACAATATCTAAAACGTGTCGGAGAGCTTCTTTCAAATTTCGGCTTCTAACTGTTGTAATAATGGTTTCAGTGAAGCAGCCCCAAAAATAAGTCAAAATGTGTGATTTCCGAAATTTTTCAAAATTTACAAATATGCACAATTTCTACATCAATCGATGCTTTTTCAATTCTTAGCAACGTTTCTTGTTGGCACAAACGTCCATGTTGTAGCTGTTTCAAGTTGTCGGTCGAAAACCGTATCTTCGTGATTTTTCAATTTCAGTGTTTTGGGGACTCTCTCACGGAAACGATTGTTACAACAGTTAAAAGCCAAATTTGAAAAAGCTCTCCGCCAAGTTTTAGATATTGTATTTAGCTACAAAATGAGTTATAGAATGTGTCGAACGGTTTTGATTTGAGTAAGTTATTGTTGCCTGAAGCGAAAAATTTAAAGTTCCAATTTTGGGTCATTTTCAATAGGACTTGGAAACTTTGAATGACTGTAACTTTTTGTTCCTGGACGAAATCGCATAAACTTTCGTTTGTGTAGGACCCTAAGGAGTATTGTTGGGCACAATTTGAGCGAAATCGGAGAAGGTAGAGTTTTTGACCCAAGTAGCCCCCCTTAAGGTGGTGATTCCCTTTGGTCACATAAAGTTTGCACCATTATTACTCATTCATTACTTGGATTTAAGAAGCCATTTTTATATCAAAATGTAGCTTGACATTTTCTCTTTTTAATGCATGCCATGAAAGTAATGTTGCTTTTTCAAAATATTTTTAACACATTTCAGAAGAAGTATAATTTTCCAGAATTTTTGCAGACTCAAGTAAATTTTTTCGCGAGACATCGGTTATATCATTCGATACCTCCAACAAATAGCTGGGGACGATTTTTTATTTATTGTGAAATCGCTGTTCTTTACAGAGAAATAAACTGAGATGTGTGCGTAACCTGGATTTTGCCTACTTTTTCCAAATTTGTCAAGCGATTACTTTAGCTAGAAAGCAGCAATCGGGGCAACTAAAAAATCGTCCCTGGGTATATTTGTGCAGAACACATTTGTTCAGTAGCAGCCCTCCAGCTTGCATGGTGAATGCTCCACAATCTTTGGAAAAAAATTGGTCGTGTTTTTGCAAAAACTACATTTTTTATGATAGCAGCCTGCAGGATAGCAGTTGGAAGACGATCATGCGTCGGATAATTTGTCCTCGTGAGACCTTCAGATCGACGCCCTTAGTTTGATTTTACGGCTTGCGTAGTTCAAGAAATGTTGGATTATCTGATTTCTGCAAAAATGACAAGTTTTCGACGCCAAAACAAGAAAATCGGCTATATCTCACGGTAGAGAAAAGTTAGAAACTTGCTTTAAAAAGCAAAAATGTGAAGCTCGATGAGGTCTTTCGAATGAATATGGTCATAACTGAATAGCAGGTGCCTAACTGTCAAAAATTGACAAAAACCACACTGACCGGAAATCTCGAATTTTTGAATCGGGATTGTTCGGAGGGTGTTAGAATGCTAAAAGAACTTATTTCGGAAAGTTTCGTCAAATTTCATCTTGATTTACTCCGCCAAGAAACAATATGTGCCCAAAAGGAATCACCACCTTAATACCCAACGGCACCCGCCAGGAAAATGAGTGTAGAAATGTGTAGAATAGAAAGTCTATGTTGCAAAGAGATCAAATAAATGTCTAACATCAAATGCTCGTCAGCTGACCCAAATAATTGGCTTCCAAGTTAGCTTGATGAATAATGGTTAGTGGTTAATGCTTGCATTTTAAACAGACGTTTCCAAGTTAGAGAAATAAATACGGAGCCGAATATCTAAATACAATGAAAATTGAAGGATCCTGTAAAAGAACAATGCGCCAAAGTGATGTTTAGTGACAAACATGACATAGCGCTATCTTGACGGAGGTAGCCTAGATGAAAGATAAGCACGTCACCGCTCACCCAGAATAGGCTGGTTTGTACATAAAAAATGTAGACCGGCTGAAGTGGCGGATGAGATCTCTAGCGAATGTTCCTATTCATTTTCAAGCTTTAAATTTTTTCTCATATATCAGTCACATTTTGCTGGATTAGAAGTAAAAGAAATTAGGTTCGGTTTGAATTTAAATTGATGCACTAGAAAAGCAAGATTTACTATCTAATTGTTGGTTTGATTGGCTTGCAGGATTGGCTCGAAAGATGGGGTGGGGATTGAGATGGTCGGCTTGGAGTTTAGTTGGGTGGGATTGGGTTGGGAGCATAGGTGTAAGATGGGAGGTTGGGGGGGGGGGGGGGTAGCCCCCCAAGCCTTTTTTCAACCCTTCCCCAAAACGTTTTGGGGGGGACGTCCCCCCCCCAACTGGGGGGGTAATGGGCAAAACTTTTGGCTTAAACTGTTTATTATTATGAGAAATACACGTTTTTAACTGTATTATGGATGTTATGACTCAATATTGACCTTATTTTGGACTTGGAAACATGTTGGCAATCAATTTTTTGAGTTTAAAACCACTGTCTAATGTTAAAATTACTTTATGGTTAGATGTTTTTTATCATTAGACACGGCTGAAATGCTATTTTTGGCATAAAAATGAAAATTTTTTTGGGGGAGGGTTGGGGGGAGGTCGCCAGAGGCCCCCCAGAAAATGTTGGGGGGATATGTACCCAAGTTTTTTTGGCTAAAAATGCTCCTTTTTCGATTACAGCACATTAAACATACTCAAAAGCTTCTGTCAATAGTTTCTGTATACGAAAATAGGGCTTGAAAATTGACAAATTTGTACTAAAATATGCCTAAATTAGCCCAGATTGTGGTTTATAATTGGGTATATTATCTTTTAATTGCTATAAATAATCATCTTTAGCTGTTTATAGGTGATTTATAGCCTATTTTTCAAATTTTTTTCAAAATTTTTCAGAATTGGCAAAAAATTTTTTCAAAAATTTGCATTTTTTGCTTGGTTTGGACCCAATTTTAGGGGGGGAGGGGGGTTTGAGCTCGGCTTGGGGGGGGGGAGTGGTTGAGGTCGGATAGGGGGGGAGGGGGTCCGGCCTCTCCGTGGGGGGGGGTCTCACAGGGGGTAAACTGTAGCCTGGTACACCTATGACCCGAATTACGAATATATGCTAACACTGAGATCTTTAAACGTCTTTCAACAGGATTTTGTAAAGGGAGGGGCCCCAGCTCAAAGGGTTCAGAATAACACCCGAATTACGAATATATATATGCTAACACTGAGATCTTTAAACGTCTTTCGACAGCAACCCCATCCATATGGGTTGCTCGGCGAAGCTGTGCCCATATTAATTCGCCCACAACCTAATCTATTCAACTTTGAAAGCTCAAATTTTCCATACAATGGTTTTCTGGCACGAAGAATCGATTCCCGCAGTCAGTTTTACCGTCAGACCCACCCATCTTGCTGGGTTGGTTCCACTTTGCCGTCGGGAGGGTCAAGTCGGAAACCGCTTCCTGGAGGTCCATAGTAGGCTCTACCTGGCCTCTCAAAACTTTGTCTATAGGGGTTTTCTGGTGTGCCCAGCACCAGCTCATTCCCGGTTTTCGTTTTACCGTCCGACGTGCCTATATTGCTGGGCTGGTTCCACTTTGCCGTCGGGAGGGTCAAGTCGGAAACCGCTTCCTGGAGGTCCATAGTAAGCTCTACTTGGCCTCTCAAAACTTTCTCTATATATAGGGGTTTTCTGGTGTGCCCAGCTCATTCCCGGTATTCGTTTTACCGTCCGACGTTCCTATATTGCTGGGCTGGTTCCACTTTGCCGTTTGAAGGGTCAGTTGGGTTGCCGTTTGAAGGGTCAGTTGGGTGGGAGGGTCAAATGGTCAAAAACGCGAGTAAATTAGGAATTTTTAGGTAGTTACACACTTTTTTTCTGAAAAATAGCAAAATTTTTGGAGAGGTGTGTAACGTTACACACAAGCCGTCGGCGAAAAAAAACACTGCCAACCCCCCCCCCTCCCCCTGGGGAAACTATGAGGCTCTACCTGGCCTCTCACAACTTTGTCTATAGGGGTTTTCTAATGTACCCAGCTCATTCCCGGTATTCGTTTTGCCGTCCGACGTACCTATTTTGCTGGGCTGGTACCTTGCCGTTTGAAGGGTCAGTGGGGTGGGGGGGCGTCAAGTGGTCGAAAATAAAGTTTTTCAGAAGTGGTCAAATTTGGTATCAAATAAAAGCCCTACCGTTAGCTGAGCTGAGCAACTTTTGTCATAGAACTGCATACCCAAAGTGGCTGTAGAGTGCTGTGGTGGGGTGGGGTGGGGAGAGGCGATTTTAGGTCAAAAATATAATTTTCAAAAGTAGTCAAATTTGGTATCAAATGAAAGGCCTAAGTGAGCTGAGCAACTTTTGTCATAGAACTGCGTCCCCAAAGTGGCTGTAGAGCATAGGTGTGGCTGGGCAAAAAATCTGGGGGGGGGGGTCCGACGGAGGGTGGGGGGACCCCCCTAAATGTTCGATTTTATGCCGTTTTTGGCCAAAAATCCGGGGGGGGGTCGCCAAAATTTGTCATTTTGGTGGGGGGGTCCCTCCCCCCTAACACACCTATGCTGTAGAGTGCTGTGGTTGGGTGGGGTGGGGACTTGGGCGATTATAGGTCAAAAATAGAATTTTTCAAAAGTGGTCAAATTTGTGTCAAATGAAAGTCCGAAGCGAACGGAACAACTTTTGTCATGGAGCCACCCACCCAAACTTGCTGTGCCAAATATATAACGTCACGTGCCTATGAAACTTTTGTCTTCACGTTTTCAAACGGAATTTAAAGGATATATATATATATATATATATATATATATATATATATATATATATATATATATATATATATATATATATATATATATATAGACACAGCCAAGACACATATATTATCCTCTTTTGTGCGGAACATTTTTGTTACTTGTATATATATACAGGGTATTTTTTACAGGGGGAGGGCGGGGGCCCCCCCGAAATTGACCTTCCCCCACCCCCGAAAATGCCTTCCCCCCCGAAATCGCCCCTTCCCGGGATGTTTGCCCCCCCCGGGATGTGTGGCGGCCCTTTTGCCAATAATAGGCCAATTTTCAAAAAATTTCCGGCTTCGCCGGAGATTTTTTCGTAAAAATAGCTATTTTTGGCTTAAATCCTGGCATTTTTGAGAGCTTTTTGCGTTTCACCATGCAAAATACGCCAAAAAATACCATTATATAAATAATAAATAACTAAAAATGCCCCCGCGGGCGAAGCCCCCCCCCCCGGAAAAAATCCCTAAAAAATACCCTGTATATATATAATAAAAATTTATGGTAGACCGTTTCTACAATGGAATCTGATGTCCATCGTGATCTGTTGGAGGAATTTGGTGTCCATTTTGCCCCCTGCATTGCCCTTCTGACCAGCCCGGATGTGGAGCAGATTTGTCAAAAGAATAATCTCAGTTTCGCTGAAATGGTGGCCCCATTTTCTCGAATGTCTAATGAAGGTATAAAAGCAGCTCTCAGGTAGAAAAGGTAAAAAACTTAGTGATCTCTGGAGAGAACTCCAACCTGCAGTAGGTTATGTATACAGGTTATGTATATAGGTTGTCGTAGGGATCGGACGGAGGTGGGATTTTGCCTCCGGCCGGAGCCGGAGCCGGAGGCAGGTCACCTCCGACCGGAGCCGGAGCAGGGTTGGGCGAGACCGAGATTTTACCGAGACCGAGACCGAGAACGAGACCGAGACCAAGGTACCGAGACCGAGACTGGCCAAGTCTCGGCTTTTGGGCGAGACCGAGACCGAGACTAGCAATTTTAAGCTTAAACTTAATTTCCACCAGTTTTTGAGGCGTAGGGTCAGTATTAAAAGCTTTAACACATAAACATACGGTTTTAGCACATCGTCAGTTAATTTTCGTTACATAAATTTAAAATTTTCGCTGAAATTAGATGTTTTCAAGAAATTACCGGTCTCGGTCCGAGACCGAGACTTTTGGGTGAGCGAGACCGAGACCGAGACTGGTCAAATCTCGGCTTTTGGGCGAGACCGAGACCGAGACCGAGACTCCCAACCCTGAGCCGGAGCCGGAGCCGGAGGTAGTCCAGAAATGAAACTAAATTTTTAAAAACAGTTCATGGAATTCTGAATCTAATTTTTGCCTTTTTTTGGCTGTGTTGTCATTTTTGGTCATCAGGCATAATGTATTCAAATAATGAATAATTTTATTCATTGAAATTTTCTATTGCAAGTAAAATTCTGCTTATATATATTTCCTTAACGTCTTTTCTCTCGAAGACCTTCAAAGAATAGTAAAACAGATTCAACGTATATATAGCTATACCAGTCAGAAAGAAAAACTTAATCCACACATATTTTATATTCAACATTTTAACATTTAACAGTTATATACGCATAACCCTCAAACCTTTTAAGCTTTAATAAAGGAACTGAAGCTGAAACATACGGCAGCCTCAGAAGTGAGTATGAAGCTAACAGTACACTTCAATTCTTATATTAGTTTTTATTCAAAACATTTAAATTTATTTAATTTAAATTCATTCATACTTTACGTAATTATTTCTTAGGTTGTTAGTTCAGAAAGAGGAGTAAAATACGTTTTTACGTATTGGAAAAATATTGAATCGGGTTTATAGTAGCGAATCTAGAGATAGATTATATGCAAGTTGATAAAGCATATCAAAGTACGCATGCTTGTACTGTATTGTATATGTAGATTCCATATATATAATTCCTACCCGCCAAGCTTTAATTTCAGTTTTTAACTCTAATTCAAGTTGTTGTTCGAACTATATTATATAATTGTTATTCTAATAGTTAATTTGATCCAAATTGTTCCAAAATTTGAAAGTTTCTGCAGCAATTAAAACTTTGAATTTGACAGAAATATTTCCGATTTTAATAAAACTTGACATCTCAACTAGAATTCAGAATTGATATATACGCAAAAAACTTATGAAACAATATTTTCAAGATTTGTCTGAGTCGATTTAAAGTTAATCCTTGAACCTACAGATTTCCTTGAAAAACTCCGGCTCCGGCCACCTTGCCTCCGGCTCCGGCCAGCCGGAGCCGGAGGTGCCAACTCCGGCCGGAGCCGGAGCCGGAGACGGAGCCGGAGCCGATCCCTAGGTTGTCGGTGCCTGTCTCTAGATTCTCAGCCCGAAGCCAGGGGCCAATTTCATAAAAACTTGCGGATTTGCAAGTGCGAGTTTGCGAGTACTCGCACTTGAAACGCAAGTGCGGATTACAAGTGTTTCATAAAACTTTTCCGCAAACTTGCAGAAATTAGCTAAGCAAGTTGCGGAACTTGACCCACTAGCAACGCAAGTGCGAGTACTTGCATTGCAAGTGCGAGTTGAAGCAAAATTGACCATAATTCTTTAAAAAATGATAACTTATTCAAAACAACGTGTGCAAAACATCTTAAAGCAGTTACTTCTTAAATTTGGTTAAAATCTGACGAAAATTAACGAAGATATTCAATTTTTTTTGAAAATCGTCTAGTAAAAATCTACTAGACGACTTTACTCGCACTTGCAAGTTGCAAGTGAGTGTTCCAGCGAGTTTTATGAAACACTTACTTGCTGCTTGTGTTGAAGCGGACTTGCAACTTGCATCGAACTTGACTCGCAATTCAAGTGCAAGTGCGGATTCCGCACTTGACACTTTATGAAACACTTGCAGCTTGCAATTCCGCAACTTGCAGTTGCGAGTTGCGGAATCCGCAACTTGCAAACTTTTATGAAATTGGCCCCAGGAGTGACAACTCAAATGTTGCCTACATCTATGGAAGTAGGCTGCCCCCTTCTTCAGGCTTACGCAAGAACACACGACTCCTGTTAACTTCCCACCGCAGTGGTATATACGTACCTTCTTTCTTTTAATTTCAGTGATCATCAAAGACCCAGCCAATCAGTCGCATACGATTCGTGATCTGCGTCTGGACATTCGTGACCTACGCCGGGAGGGCTTCCTGCTTAGCTCTATCCTATCCCAGGCCCTCTCTGATTCGGTGGCCAGCCTCCCGCAGTCCGGAGGTCTGTTTCCTGATCCTGTCCGGTCCCGGAGTATCTCACCCCCCTCCTCTCCCGTCGGTTTACCCCCGACCACGTCCAGGGATCAGCATGAACATGTGGTTGCCCAGGGCAACTATAAGTTTAAGTATAATGGTACGTGGAACATGGCTGTCTTTGAGATTTGTCTTAGTTTAGTCAGGATCATGCATTCATGCTGCCCTGTGAATTGTCGTGTCATACTGCTGAAAATTAAATACATTAATTCTGGAAAGGTTCTAATTGTTGTCATGTCTCTAATCTACGGATGACCTATTGATTTTTGGAGAAATTCTCGAATGGTTTTAAGATTAAAGAATTGTAAACAATAATGTGCTCTGATTGCTTGGAAATATATTTTCGTTGAAAGTGAGGGCAGTTCAAGAAGTCTTCAGAAAGCTCAAATTTTGGGGCTTTAATTTTGATTGAATTATTTGAACTCAGTTAGTATTTATTTTCTATTTCTGTTTTCTGTTTTTTTCAGATTCCACTCCCTGGTATGATGAATATAGGAGGAAATTTTTTCAGCTATTTGAGGCTGGTGATCATGAATTTCTCAAACACTATCTCGCCTGTAAGTTCTGTGTTAATAACTGTTCTACTTGAAACTATTATCATGTTAGTTTTTTGTAGTTTTTTTGACAGTTTGTCATAACATTTAACTGGTGTTGAAAAACAACTGTCGTAGGTCTAATTTCAGTGGTCAGACAATGAACGTACGGTACTGGGCAGAAAATATTGCCGATTCACTGACAATATTCTCGTTCGTCAGTGAAGCAAAGTAAACACCTAACTACATTAAACTCACAGTGACTTGTCACCGACAAAGGATCCTATTATGCATGTCAGTAAATCGGGCCGACATTTCTATCCAGTACTGTATATACGTATATTCGTGCATGGGAATTTTTGTTTTGCTTTCAGGCATCCTAGTGGTGAGCACGTCCCATCCAGATCCGCTGGACCAGCTGTCCAAGCTGAGCCAATCGCAGCACGCTCAACAGCACCAATTGAATCAGCCGCATTCGTCGGCTCCCGGTGCGGAGGACTCGCGACTGACCACCAGCTCGGGCGTTGGGGCTGCTGCCGGATTCTCCCTTCCCCGTTACACCACCACCCCACGCTGGTTCTCGCCCAACATCTTCAAGTATCACGTTCTGGTGCATGATGTCAGTGCTGGGGATGATCAGAAGTATGACTATTTTATCCTTTCTTTCTACTCGATCTATGATAACGTGTTTTTTAATTGAGATCTTATTTTTTAACTAGGACGTTTGTATCCTGTCTGAATGATTTTGAGGGTCAAAATTTCTAAATGGATCTCACCTGTAAACTAGGAGGCCGCGCCTCTCGCGTTCGAGTTAAAAGAGTCTCTGCATCGGTTGCCTAAAGAACACTTGCCCGTAGATTAGCAGTGCTTCTGATAATCCTTTGTGTCTATTCTAAGGTTGCTTTGCTACCTGTGTTTGGTGTTCGATTTGAGCTTTTTTAATGTGGGGGGCGTCCTCCCTGGGTTTCCCCTCTTGGCCCCGCCCCACTTTTTTTGGGCTCGGAATATTTTGGTCAAAAATAATTGTCTGTTTTAGTACTCAAACTAGATTTTTACTTGTTACCATCGTTGTAGTAGTATGTAGGGAACAGGCTGGTTTTTACTGCATTTTTAGCAATTTTAGACCACTTAGGATTCTTTCCCTCCCTATTTTGGGCCCTCCCCTCACTATGTACTAGCGGCCACCCCCACTTCCCCACCGCCTCTTTTTATCGCCTAGAAAAATCCCAGTTGTAATTAGGTCACCATTCCGAAGATAAGCACCGGCACCCTTTGTCTCTAAAGCAGGTATGGAGATATTCTCCAGGGGTCACCATTAAAGCTTTAACTTTACTATTGTTCTGCCTGTTGTATGTAGAGCTGAATCTGTATACCAGAGTATGAAGATGACCTACAGTCACCAAGCCGTTCACCTGCTGCGAATTAATTCCGCCAAACCGGACGAGATGCGAGGGCGACCCGACCCTTGGGCCTATCTCCTGAAAAGTCGATATCGGGTAAGTTGATTACACCGCTTCTTTTAATTTCAGCCACGACGACACATCCTTAGCTTTACCTATTGCGCAGGTTTGCTCCTGCCACGAGTCCATAATAATAGAATATGACAGCTGCTCATAAGCTGTTTACAGTAACCATATCTGTGCTCCGTTTGCCCCCCCCCCTGTCACTATGAAGTAATGAACAACGCCTGCCATACAGCAGTCACTACAGCAGGCCACAAGTTTAATCTGAAATTTTCCATGCAGCTTCAAAGTACGCTGGATTTATATGTCCAGAAAGATGGGAACCACGAGCTTCCAAGTTTTAATTTGTTTGGCGATTATTCGTTATTGTTCGATTTTCAAAATCCTTGGATCTTTGCCGCTTTTTCAAATTTAACTGATTATTGCTCGCTACTCGCTGAACGAAAAAATATTCAATCGAATTTTCAGGACCGCTTAGACTAGACGTCAGTACTCAGGGTATTTTTTGGGGTTTTTTTCGGGGGGAAGATTTTTTGCAAAAATGAGCTAAAAATTGGTATTGGCGTATTTTGCACATAGAAAGGCAAAAAGTTGTCAAAAGGCCAGGATTTAAGCTAAAAGTAGCCATTTTTGCGAAAAAATCCCCGGGATTCCGGAAAATTTTTAAAAATTTGTCTTTTTTACAAAAATTTAAGCTCCCAAAAATCCCGGGAGGTAGCGATTTCGGTGGGGGGAGGTACAATTTCGGGGGAGGGGGCCTGCCCCCCCTCCGGTAAAAATACTCTGGTGATCAACTTGGTACCATTTTATTTCAGGGTATGGAGAAGCTGCATGACTGTGACCAGTCCATTTTTGACTATGGAAAGGCTAACGGCGGTCTTCCACAGCAACATCAATTCCAGCCACAACAACAGCAACCACAGAATGAACTGGAAAATGAGCAAGGGTCCGCCCCTTTTCCTTTGGTCGATATGGTCAATGGTGAACCAATGGGTAGGTTTGGGACCTTAGCCTGTTTTCAGCTGGTTTTTTAATATTGACGAAGGACAGAGTACGTATGCACGTATGTGTAACCCATGAATTTCTGTTCTCATGCAGGGTTCTAATTCATTTTTTTTCTGTTGACGAAGTTATCTTCGTAATATTATTTTCATCCTTCCTTGGACCCGGTTTGTATCTTTGCGACCCGTATGGAGGTGGGTCGCCGTGTTCTATAAAATCGATTTATTCCATGCTAAACAGGGTGGCTCAGAGCAGCGGGGCGTAGAAAGTTTTTCGGGCGGGGCGGACGGTACTCAAAACATTGGTGGGGCTGTGGACAGTGAACCCAGTAGTTTTTGAAAATATAAAAAAATTGTTATGGAAAGGGTTAAGAAGCTAATAAGCTCAGATTAAGCAGAAATTGAGTGTAAATTATGTGCCGAATGCAGCTTCTTTCATTTTTCTCGCATCCTTCGAAAAACAACTCCCGAGTTTTTTCGATAACTTATAAATCTTTTTGAAAAATTAGCAGTAAAATTCGACGTTTTTGGAAATTTTTTAAATTTTTTTAAAATAATTCTGAAAATTCATTTTCGCTCTATTTTGGCACTCTAGAAGCAATTTAAAGCTTTTGATGATAGTGGAATAAGTTGGAATTGGAAACTAGTTTTTTCCGCAATAGTTTTTTCCGAAAAAACCCCAACCCTGAGTCAAGCTTCTATTTTATTTTTTGTCATTTTCGGGTTTCTGCTCCCGAAAATCCGGATTCCGGGCCTATCAATTGTATGCATGTTGGTGTTTCTTTTTCGTTAAATCCTTTTTGTATACGTATATCTTTGTGTCGGGATGGCCGAGTGGTCTAAGGCGCTGGTCAGAACTTCCGATCTTACGATCGGTGGTTCGATCCCCGGAGGCCACAAAGCTTTCACGACTCTAGCCAACCCAGCTATCCATCCTTAACTGGTCGGTAAATGGGTACCACTACGGTGGGAAGGTAACAGGCGTCTGTGTAGAAGGGCCGGCCCCCCTTCCACGGATGCAGTAATCATTTGAGGTGACACTCCTGGCTCTACTGCTGAGAATCCGGGGATGAGCACCGGCACCCCATGTCCTGTGGCAGGACGGAGATATCTCCTGGGGTAAACCTTTACCTTTTTTATATCTTTTTGTTTCAGCAACATTTTCTGAGCGGCCTCAATGTCAAGATTAATTTATTTTGGCGACCTCCGCGTAAGCTGAGGGATATCTTTGTGAGGGCCCGATTACCACCTCCCGGCTCCATGGATATAGCAGTGCGGCCCGGACCCGACGAACTAGGGACTTTTAAATGTGGCCGCCGAAACTGCGCCCTCTGTCCTAACATCAAATATGGCTCCATCATCAGAAGCTCTGTGACTGGCCTAGAGTACAGGGTCAAGGGCAATTTTGACTGTAGGAGTGCGGGAATTGTATATCCAGCGGAAATAAAAGGATGCAGCTCCCAGTACGTTGGGGAAACAGGAAACTCACTGTCCCTGCGCTTTAACGGACACAGATATGATATTCGTAGAATGGATGCTAACAAACCGCTCTCTTGTGATTTCAGAGATTATTGTCATGATTTAACCGACTTACTGGTCTCTGTCATTGATTCTGCAACGGACGAGACCATCAGAAAGAAGAAAGAAAAACGGTGGATTAGCCAGCTTTGTACGGACTATCCTCTCAATTTAAATTGGGAACATATCTTACGTTTCAACAAGTCCCCACCTTCAGAGTCTGACATTGTTAGCATCCATTCTACCGAACACAGCAGCGCCCCCCAGCCTTCCCAGGCCCCCCTTCCTCCAGGAAGTGCCCAGCGTGCCCTCCTTCCTCCCGGAAGTTCCCTACGTGCCCCCCTTCCTCCAGGAAGTTCCCTACGTGCCCCCCTTCCTCCAGGAAGTGCCCAGAGTGGCCCCCTGTCTCCCGAGCCTGTCGCCTACCCTCCCATTCTAATAAGGAATCCTATAGCCCCCCAGGAACGTTTGCAGCGAGTAATAGCCAGGAGTCGCCTGACGAAGGGACCACACCGGTCTCGAAACCGGTCGCGTGAATAAGGTTGGTTAGATTTCTGGGTGTCCACGTTTTGATATTTTCCTATTCTCATTTTTGTTTCAGCAGACAGTCTAGCCCCCGTTCAAGAATTCAGCTCCGAGCGCATTCCACACCCCTTGTCCAGTGCGGATCTGTTGGCGATGGAACGCGATGCCCTCAGCGCAGATCAGCAACTCCAACTGCAATTGCAACAGCAATCTACAACTACAGCGCAATCTCCCAACAGCTATTCAAAAGTCCTTACGTACGTAAATGACCAATTACTTGCAATACCTGTACAAGATTTAAATATTTGTTGGAGTTTATGTGGAGAGGGGTTATTGGGATTGGAATTCTGTCTTATATGTTTCGTTGATCCGATTTTTTGTTTTTGCATTTTTTGTGTTTTTCCGGATGTTTGAAGTGCTCACTTGCACGACATGTAACCCCCAAGAGGATTTTTCAGTTCAGGGTTGTGAAATTAATGTTAGTGTTCTGGGCTTTTTCTAGGCGAAAAAAGTGGGGGTGGGGAGAGTGGGGGTAGCCCCCCCCCCCACTAGTGGGGGGGAACCCAAAAGTGGGGGGAATTCTAAAATGGTCTAAAAATGCAGTAAAAATAGCCTGTATTCTACATATACTGCTATAACTATGCTTAAAAGTGCTCAAAAATTGAGTTTGAGTACCAAAATAGACGATTTTTGAGCAAAAAATTCCGGCGCAGCCGGAAAATTTTTGAACATTTTGACTAAAAATCCTTAAAATTTGGCATTTTCTGGGCACCTTATAGTGAGTGGGGGGAAGCCCAAAAAAGTGGGGTTGGGGCCGAGTGGGGGGGGGGAAGGGGTCGAGTGGGGGAGGGGAACCCAAAAAGTGGGGGGGGCGCCCCCCCCAGTAAGAACAGCCCAGGTGTTTAACAATTTTAATTTAAATTTTTAAAATCGCAATTTTATTGTGCTTTTTGATTGTATTTTCCCAGTTTTTTTGTGTATATTTTTGAGTTCCTTTTTCAGGCATGGACTTTGCCTGACTGTGTCAGATACGGATCGTATCAAAATCTTTGTCCAGGAATTTTGTGCTCGCGGCCTGTTGCCCTTTGTGGAGCGTCAGATGCGAATTCTTCATGATCAAGTAATGCATACTTAGCTTAGACTAGATAATTAATATTAATTAAGTATACAATTACTTAATTGTTGTACTCAATAGTAATAATTGTGTATTAATCCCGCTATGTATGCATGTAATTTAGCAAACTGAAGTTACATGTTATGTTAGAATTCTTTTGTTGGTTTTAAATTACAAGTTGTTTTGGATTTGGTTCTGTTTTTAGGTATTTTTAGGTGTATTTTTGCTGTATATCTGTTGTCGGTGACGGCAAATCTGGGCTTATTCTAATGGGGGATTTTGAGGAGGGGGGTGGGGGCCCCTCTTCCAGGGTTGGGTTTTTTCCGGAAAAATTATTGCGGAAAAAACTAGTTTTTTTCCGGTTTTTTTTCCAGTATTTTTCCGTTTTTCCCGGTAACCTCAATGGCTAAAAATTGCTTCTGGACTGCTAAAAATGAGCAAATTTTAACGAAATAAAGCGTTTCAACGTAATTTTAAGATATAAATAATAAATTTAGGCCGTTTTAGAGAATTTCTAAACGTTTTAAAATTTTCGGAAGATTTTTCAATTTTTATGCTAATTTTTTAAAAAATTTTGAACTTATCGAAAAAACTCGCTAGTTTTTTTTCGAAGGCTGCGGAAAAAAAACGGATAAAACCGTTTTTTCAGGTAGTTTTTCCGGTGCCCATCCCTGCCCTCTTCATAAACGACCTTCCCCCCAAATTTGTTCACCGCAAAGAAGTGGGTGCCCCTTTTGGTACCATCTTTGGCCCTGAAAAAATCGCTCAGAATGCAACATTTTCAAACATCTTAACACTGAATCTACTTATTTTTGTACTAAAAACGAACTTTTTTTGGCGATTGCTATAAAATAGCACAATGTTTAGTATGTTTTTAGGGAATTTTTGAAAAATCGGGTCCCCAAAGAGCCACCCCCCCCCCCAAAGAAACATAACCATAAGAAACAAATGTAGAGTGAGCCCAGCAAATTGTGATTGTGTCATACTGTATACTTGTGTTTTTAATTTTTTCCTCTTTGCTTGTAGATTATGAACCGACGTAATTTGAAGAAGTCCATCATTTCGGCCACCAGTAAATGGTTCAGTTCCAGTGCTTCGACTGGTGCGGGCAGCACCCCTCTGCCGCCCACCATGCCTCCAAATCAGCCAGTCAATGCTGTTGTGTAGGTTACTTACATTAATGAAACCAAGAGTACATGAATAACCAAGCTGCACGCTCTTAGTTATTAGGCTTGGGACTTGATCTGCAAGATAACGGCTTACCCCCTCCCTACACAAATGAGACCCATCACTTCAAAGAAATTTGTACGCTATACCTACGTTCTAAAGCTCAAAAACACAACTAGTCAGTTGGTTCAACGTGCGTCTGTGACTAGCTTTAGAACGCAAACATAGCGTGCAAATTTCTTGGAAGTGATGGGTCTAATTTGTGGGGGGGGCCAGCCGTTATCGTGCAGATCATGTCCAGAGCCCAATAACTAAGAGCATGACGCTTGTCACACTCTTAGTTATTATGTACTCTTGATGAAACTCATTAAGGTTTTTTGAACCATGTTATTTATACTCTTATGGCAGGGAACTGGGCTTATTCTAGTGATTTTTTTCTTGGCAAGGAATTTTGGAGGGAGTTTTCTAAAAAATTTGCTAAAAATAGCGCTATTTTTCTAGCATACACTTTAAAGGTTGATTTTTATCGCAAAAATTAGCAGATTTAGTGTTGAAAAGGGCAAAAATTGAGTAAAAATGTCCGGCGAAGTCGGAAAGTTTTTGCAAATTTGACCTTCTGAGCGATTTTTCAGGGCTAAATTTGGTAGCAAAAGGGGCACCCACTTTTGGAGGGGGGGAAGGGTGTTTATGCCCGCCCCCTCCACTACAATAAGCCCAGGATAAGAATGGAAGTACAGCGTGGATGCAATTGAGTTGTGATACGAATTTCAAGCGATAATTAATTATGGCAAAAAAGGATCTTCAGACTTTAGTCATTGAAGTTTCGTTTTCCGACTACCTGGTCTGGTTATCTTTTGCGACTGGGGGGGGGGGTTAGAGTGGGGCTCTTCACACCTAATGTTCCTCCTATTAGTTTTTGGCAACTTATGGTTTTGGTTATAATTTGGTATTTTTGTACCCTGGCTGTTTTTTTCATTTTTTTCATTTTCTTAGATATACTCCGGACTCTAGTGAGCTGCAGATGCGACGCCTGGGCGATCTGGCCTTCCTGTTTCAGCACTATGAGCTGGCCTTTTCATGGTATCATTTGCTCAAGCGAGACTTTGCCAACGACCAGGCCTGGCTACACTTTGCTGGTGCTTTGGTGAGACAGTTTTGAAACTGTGTATTTATAAAAAATATATTATGGTTGCTATCTTGACGTATATTTATGAAAATATGTGGTTGCTATCTTGAAGCGCTTTTGAGATATTATGTAGGGGCGCTAGCGCCCCTACATAATATGGGTATAAAGGCGTCTGCGCGGCCCCCTGGAGACAGTGTTGGCCTGGTGCCAGCTAATTAGAGGCCCGGGAGGGGTAAAAATGTTACCATCGTAAAGTACTCGAGCAGTACTACAAGTACCACCATACTTTTGGTTAAAATTCCGAACTTCGAAATTTTGCACTAGGCGGGAGTTACCGTGCGTTTGTTTTTTTTCTCGGTTAATAACTCTTTTCGGAAGTTCTTATGTCAGCGCAGTGTTGGAACGATATGGGCATTTTGGTCCTATACTACTATGATATGTTGGTAGGCAGGGTCCTCCCATGCAACCTTTTTTTGGTCATTTTGGCACCTGGCCAATTTTGGCTCTGTGCCAAGGCCCCAAAGTCGGACTTTCGCTATTTTGGCACTTCGGTTGTGATCGACTTTTTTTCACAGGTTAGCAGCTAGATCGGTTTGGTTTGTTTTATTTGAATATTTCGGACTATGCGCGGAATGTAACGAGGGGGATTTTTAAATTTCGCTCTGGAGCTTTCAGGAGATGGGCCCAAACTTTGCATTTTTTCACCTGTTTTGACGAAAAGTTTCTAAGTCCCACTTATACTAGAAATTGCCTAAAAGTCACTAAAAATGGCGTTTTTCGGCCTTGGGGTGGTACCCATATATAGTAAATCGGGGTCGCTGAAAACGATGAGCATACTGCTGAGGTCGGTGGATGTGACCCCTGACCCACAGCGCCCACCCACAGTGGGTCCGGTGTGGGTCAAAAATGAAAGTCTTCAAAAGTGGTCAAGTGTGGTATCAAATGAAAGCCCTTGGCGAGGCGATCAACTTTTGTCATTGTGCCACCCACAAAAAGTGGCCCCACCGACCTGTGGGTGGGTGCCCCACCCACTGTGGGTCCGGTGTGGGTCAAAAATGAAAGTCTTCAAAAGTGGTCAAGTTTGGTATCAAATGAAAGCCCTTGGCGAGGCGATCAACTTTTGTCATTATACCACCTCCAGAACGTGGCCCCACCGACCTGTGGGTGGGTGACTGCCCCACCCACAGTGGGTCCGGTGTGGGTCAAAAATGAAAGTCTTCAAAAGTGGTCAAGTTTGGTGTCAAATGAAAGCCCTTGGCGAGGCGATCAACTTTTGTCATTATACCACCTCCAGAACGTGGTCCCACCGACCTGTGGGTGGGTGACTGCCCCACCCACAGTGGGTCCGGTGTGGGTCAAAAATGAAAGTCTTCAAAAGTGGTCAAGTTTGGTGTCAAATGAAAGCCCTTGGCGAGGCGATCAACTTTTGTCATTATACCACCTCCAGAACGTGGCCCCACCGACCTGTGGGTGGGTGACTGCCCCACCCACAGTGGGTCCGGTGTGGGTCAAAAAAGAAAGTCTTCAAAAGTGGTCAAGTTTGGTGTCAAATGAAAGCCCTTGGCGAGGCGATCAACTTTTGTCATTATACCACCTCCAGAACGTGGCCCCACCGACCTGTGGGTGGGTGACTGCCCCACCCACAGTGGGTCCGGTGTGGGTCAAAAAAGAAAGTCTTCAAAAGTGGTCAAGTTTGGTGTCAAATGAAAGCCCTTGGCGAGGCGATCAACTTTTGTCATTATACCACCTCCAGAACGTGGCCCCACCGACCTGTGGGTGGGTGACTGCCCCACCCACAGTGGGTCCGGTGTGGGTCAAAAAAGAAAGTCTTCAAAAGTGGTCAAGTTTGGTGTCAAATGAAAGCCCTTGGCGAGGCGATCAACTTTTGTCATTATACCACCTCCAGAACGTGGCCCCACCGACCTGTGGATGGGTGACTGCCCCACCCACAGTGGGTCCGGTGTGGGTCAAAATTGAAAGTCTTCAAAAGTGGTCAAGTTTGGTGTCAAATGAAAGCCCTTGGCGAGGCGATCAAGTTTTGTGATTATACCAGCCACAAAAAGTAGCTCCACCGACCTTTGGCTGGCGTGGGTCAAAAATTAGTCTTCAAAAGTGGTCATGTTTGGTATCAAATGAAAGCCCATTGCGTTGTTCAAGCTCCGTATCTGCGTTAGCTCACTGCTGGAAAGGGAACCTTTAAAATGACAGAAGCACAAGTAATAAAAATGCTCCTCCGGAGCATGAAAAAGTAATATGGGTAGTGGTGAGGTTGTAAAATCAAGAGAGGACTAGTCTTAAAAATGCCTAATATGGGGCTAGGTTCAAAAAAAGAAGAGGACTAGGTTGTGGGCGAATTAATATGGGCACAGCTTTACCGAGCAACCCATATTCGCGGGCTTTCACGCTTCGCCATTTCGATTGCCATATACAAAGCAATTAATGTCAGTCAATAAATACAATTCCAGCAGTTAACATATAAATAAACTATATCGTATATAATTTGGTTATGCTGGACTACGACTAGCAACGAGAAAAAACCGAGGCTATGATTGTAACGCTAACGGTTGAATAGAAATAGAAGATCACCGGAGAGAGTCCTGATCCTGAAGTTATTGTTGAAATATGTTCTTTTCTTATAAATGGTTAAAACGCTCAGTAGATAAATATTCAGAGTTTATCGAAAGAAATGTCTGCTTCTACTAAAACTCGTTTATCATAGTCGTATATTATTTACCTACCGTAACTACTGGTACGTATAATATGTATATAACTTTTTCAGTCCGCGAATATGGGTTGCTCGGCGAAGCTGTGCCCATATTAATTCTCCCACAACCTAGTCCTCTTCTTTTTTTAAACCTAGCCCCATATTAGGCATTTTTAAGACTAGTCCTCTCTTGATTTTACAACCTCACCACTACCCATATTACTTTTTCATGCTCCGGAGGAGCATTTTTATTACTTGTATACGTATATAAATAAAACAATTTCGCGATCTTTGTAATGGTCAAACTTTAGTTGTTTAGTTTAGCTAACCGATTGCTTTTCCTGCATCTGCTATTCGTTTACTTTGTAGGAAATGGCAGCCCTCTGTATCTATATGTCTGGAAATAAAGCATCCCGTGCCTATCCCACCCACTACATGGAGACAGCTTTAACTGCCTATCTCAATACTTGCGGGTAAACGACTATTGTAATTTGTCAATACTAAACGACTACCTACGTACCTAATGCACGTACTAGCCGAATAAGGTTGGCCTTAATTGCTACTTTCCTTTGAGGGAATTTTTGTTTTTGGAGGCTGAGCGTGGAGAAATGAAGAGCGAACACATAGGGAGCTTCCGAAGATCTTTTTCCAGTGCGTATGTCTTGATAATAAAAATGTCATGTGTCCTTCACGGCTCAGAGATAGATTTTGGGTCCCCCTTTTTGACTGTACTGCTCAGGGTAGTTTTTACGGGGGGGGGGGGGAGCGAGCGGCCCGTCGAAATTGACCTCCCCCCCGAAAATGCCGCCCCTCCCCCGAAATCGCCCCTCCCGGGAGTTTTTGCTTTCCCCCTCCCGGGATTTTTTGGGGGCCCAAAGTTTTGCCAAACTAGGCAAATCTTCAAAAATTTTCCGGCTTCGCCGGAGATTTTTTCGTAAAAACAGCTATTTTTACCTTCAATCCTGGCATTTTTGAGAACTTTTTCCCTTTCCACGTGTAAAATACGCCAAAAATACCAATTTTAGCTCATTTTTGCAAAAAATCTTCCCCCCCCCACAAAACCCCTAAAAATGGTCTGCTGCTGTTAGGGAGAAAGATTTCCACCCCTAGCTGTGTTTTTGCCTTTTATTTGTTTGTTTGTTTTTGTTTACAGTAAGCCTTTGCTGTCAGCGCGCGCCTGCATGCTAAGCACGGCCATCCTCCGAACACAGGCCAAGCTCTCCGAAGCTGCGGATCAGTACATCAGAATGACCAGTGCGGTAGGTTCTAACTGTCATAGTTTGGCTAAGACGTTTCAACCAACTGCAAAAATGTTGTTGTTGTAGTTGGTCATAGTGAACTGAATTATGACCGTTTATTACAGGGTATTTTTTCGGGATTGTTCCTACGGGAGGAGCTTTGGGGCAATTTTCGGGGAGATGTTTTGCAAAAATGAGCCAAAAATGGTATGTTTTAGCGTCTTGCATAGAGAAATGCTAACAATTCTCAAAATGCCTGGATTTTTAGGCTAAAAATAAAGATTTTCAAGCATAAATTTCCGTCGCAGCCGGAAATTTTCTGAAAATGTGTCGAAAATTGACTGTGCTTAACTCACCTAGACTTGCATTTTCTACCCAATGTTTAGATGTTTTCGTGAAAGTTGTCTACCTGCCTATTTGTTTTTTACCAGTCTTTGTGTTTTCTTGGTCTTTCTTCTAGGATTCGGATCTGTGCAGTGCCTTATTCCTGGAACAGGCCTCTGGGTGTTTCATGCGTCTCCGGCTGATTCGAAAGTTTGCCCTTCACATGATTCTGGCCGGTCATCGGTTTTCCAAGGCGGGTCACAGGGCCCATGCCCTGCGCTGCTACCGACTGGCCAACAACGTCTATCGGGGCAAGGAGTGGAGACTGGCTGAGGTGCGTACTGACAGGAGTTTAGTATTAGTTTAGACTTTTTTGCGTCTGTCAAGATATACGTTGAAAGTAGCATTACGTGTTGTTGTGAAATTCCGCAGATAAGATACTGGAAATGAACTTGACTCAGTCAACTCCATTTGTCTGTGCGCTTTTTGTGGCATCTGCAGCAGGATTTATTTTTGGCTATCTGGTGAGGGAACTCTAAACAGGTCTGAAAAGTTCCAGAAATGTAGCAAAATTTGTCTGCTTTCGGCCTATCTGCTCAAAACTTCAAGTTTTAGTGGAAAACTAAACGAATTTAGATCAAAAATATTTCGGCGCAAACTACGTTCTTCCTTTTCCTCAATTGGATAGATTTGCCTCCGGGACGGGGGTCGTGAAAACATATATATCGCTCTCCCTGCTAAATTCCCCAGGGTGCTATTTTAATATCCCGAAGAAATTTTGCATACAAAGGTTATTGGGCAAGGGGAATTCACTGGTGGGGTCACTTTGGTGATCTGACCCATGGCTGGCCAGATATGGTTCAACTGGTTCAAAGCTGAACCGGTTCCTGGTTCAAGCTACTGGAGATAGCTAGAAGGCTGAAATTTTGCATACAAAGGTTATTGGGCATGGGGAATTCACTGGTGGTGTTACTTTGGTGATCCGACCTATGCCTGGCCAGATCTGGTTCAACTGGTTCAAAGTTGAACCAGTTCCTGGTTCAAGCTACTGGAGATAGCTAGAAGGCTGAAATTTTGCATACAAAGGTTATTGGGCATGGGGAATTCACTGGTGGTGTTACTTTGGTGATCCGACCCATGGCTGGCCAGATCTGGTTCAACTGGTTCAAAATTGAACCAGTTCCTGGTTCAAGCTACTGGAGATAGTTGGAAGGCTGAAATTTTGCATACAAAGGTTATTGGGCATGGGGAATTCACTGGTGGTGTTACTTTGGTGATCCGACCCATGGCTGGCCAGATCTGGTTCAACTGGTTCAAAGTTGAACCAGGTCCTGGTTCAAGCAACTGGAGATAGCTAGAAGGCTGAAATTTTGCATACAAAGGTTATTGGGCATGGGGAATTCACTGGTGGTGTTACTTTGGTGATCCGACCCATGGCTGGCCAGATCTGGTTCAACTGGTTCAAAGTTGAACCAGTTCCTGGTTCAAGCTACTGGAGATAGTTGGAAGGCTGAAATTTTGCATACAAAGGTTATTGGGCATGGGGAATTCACTGGTGGTGTTACTTTGGTGATCCGACCCATGGCTGGCCAGATCTGGTTCAACTGGTTCAAAGTTGAACCAGTTCCTGGTTCAAGCTACTGGAGATATGAGGAAGGCTGAAATTTTGCATACAAAGGTTATTGGGCATGGGGAATTCACTGGTGGTGTTACTTTGGTGATCCGACCCATGGCTGGCCAGATCTGGTTCAACTGGTTCAAAGTTGAACCAGTTCCTGGTTCAAGCTACTGGAGATAGTTGGAAGGCTGAAATTTTGCATACAAAGGTTATTGGGCATGGGGAATTCACTGGTGGTGTTACTTTGGTGATCCGACCTATGCCTGGCCAGATCTGGTTCAACTGGTTCAAAGTTGAACCAGTTCCTGGTTCAAGCTACTGGAGATAGCTAGAAGGCTGAAATTTTGCATACAAAGGTTATTGGGCATGGGGAATTCACTGGTGGTGTTACTTTGGTGATCCGACCTATGCCTGGCCAGATCTGGTTCAACTGGTTAAAAGTTGAACCAGTTCCTGGTTCAAGCTACTGGAGATAGTTGGAAGGCTGAAATTTTGCATACAAAGGTTACTGGGCATGGGGAATTCACTGGTAGTGTAACTTTGGTGATCCAACCCATGGCTGGCCAGATCTGGTTCAACTGGTTCAAAGTTGAACCAGGTCCTGGTTCAAGCAACTGGAGATAGCTAGAAGGCTGAAATTTTGCATACAAAGGTTATTGGGCATGGGGAATTCATTGGTGGTGTTACTTTGCTGATCCGACCCATGGCTGGCCAGATCTGGTTCAACTGGGTCAGAGTTGAACCAGGTCCTGGTTCAAGCAACTGGAGATAGCTAGAAGGCTGAAATTTTGCATACAAAGGTTATTGGGCAAGGGGAATTCCCTGGTGGTGTAACTTTGGTGATCTGACCCATGGCTGGCCAGATCTGGTTCAACTGGTTCAAAGTTGAACCGGTTCCTGGTTCAAGCTACTGGAGATAGCTGAAAGGCTGAAATCTTGCATACAAAGGTTATTGGGCATGGGGAAGTCACTGGTGGTGTTACTTTGGTGATCCGACCCATGGCTGGCCAAATCTGGTTCAACTGGTTCAGAGTTGAACCAGTTCCTGGTTCAAGCTACTGGAGATAGTTGGAAGGCTGAAATTTTGCATACAAAGGTTATTGGGCATGGGGAATTCACTGGTGGTGTTACTTTGGTGATCCGACCCATGGCTGGCCAGATCTGGTTCAACTGGTTCAAAATTGAACCAGTTCCTGGTTCAAGCTACTGGAGATAGTTGGAAGGCTGAAATTTTGCATACAAAGGTTATTGGGCATGGGGAATTCACTGGTGGTGTTACTTTGGTGATCCGACCTATGCCTGGCCAGATCTGGTTCAACTGGTTCAAAGTTGAACCAGTTCCTGGTTCAAGCTACTGGAGATAGTTGGAAGGCTGAAATTTTGCATACAAAGGTTATTGGGCATGGGGAATTCACTGGTGGTGTTACTTTGGTGATCCGACCCATGGCTGGCCAGATCTGGTTCAACTGGTTCAAAATTGAACCAGTTCCTGGTTCAAGCTACTGGAGATAGTTGGAAGGCTGAAATTTTGCATACAAAGGTTATTGGGCATGGGGAATTCACTGGTGGTGTTACTTTGGTGATCCGACCCTTGGCTGGCCAGATCTGGTTCAACTGGTTCAAAGTTGAACCAGTTCCTGGTTCAAGCTACTGGAGATAGCTGAAAGGCTGAAATCTTGCATACAAAGGTTATTGGGCATGGGGAATTCACTGGTGGGATTTGTGATTGCTGCTGCCAAAGTTATGGCAGCGTTCCCAAAAACTAGACGGAGGACAAGTAGGAAAAATGCTCCTTGCAGTCGCATGAAAAAGTTAATATGAGCTATGATGGTCAACATTTAAATGTGTCAAGGACAAGATTTAAAATGTTTAATATGAGCCAACATCTAAATAAGTAGAGGACAAGATGTAAACGGCTAATATGAGCCGCTACGTTTCTCTTGGGCTCATATTGACGCGACTAAAATGGCAAACATATATACAGTTTACGGTTGGCATATAAGCATCAGTGTTTATAAACGATTTGATTGGCTTGAGAATATTGAATTAATGTGATGATTAATGACATGATTAATGACGATGATAACTTCAAATGTGATTTCTCAAGATTTCACAATTTCTTCATTAGATTGGACTTCGGTTTCATTTTGTTGACTTATATGGTGGCCTTAAATGTGTACTTGGATGTAGCGGTGGAGAAGAAAACATTTACGTACAGCTTTGCAAAATTAATGTTTATGCGTCGTTATTCATGCAAGCCATTTCAGTGTTGGATTAAAAGTAAGCAAAAGCTAAATGAGCGTCAATATGAGCCCAAGAGAAACGTAGCGGCTCATATTAGCAGTTTACATCTTGTCCTCTACTTATTTAGATGTTGGCTCATATTAAACATTTTAAATCTTGTCCTTGACACATTTAAATGTTGACCATCATAGCTCATATTATTCCCAGGCTTTTCCTACTTGTATACTTAACTTAAGACAGTGCATCTTCGCTGCCGACGCGGCTGCACGTGTTTGGATTTGCCATCCTCGTATTTCTGACACCTCTTATGTGAGTGGTCTTTGGGCCGCGGTGAATACATCCCTTGGCTTTATCCTATCTTATGTCGTTTAGCGTGTGCTCGAGTATTTTTGGGAATACAAGTAAATACACCAAAAAGGCTGTCAATGCATTACGTAGGTCCACTTATTATATACTAGAGTGGAATTAAATCAAAACAATCCGAGGAATCTTCGCTGTAGTCTTGCCGACACGTGATGATTGGATTTGCCATCCTCGTATTTCTGACACCTCTTATGTGAGTGGTCTTTGGGCCGCGGTGAATACGTCCTTTGGCTTTATCCTATCTGATGTCGTTTGGCGCGTGCTCGAGCATTTTTGGAAATACAAGTACACGAAAAAATGCTGTGGATACGTAACGTAGGTCCACCTATTACTAGAATGCAATTAATTTAAAACAATCCGAGGAATCTTCGCTGCAGTCGTGCTGACATGTGATGATTGGATTGCATCTTAGCTGCCGACGCGTGATGATTGGATTTGCCATCCTCGTATTTCTGACACCTCTTATGTGAGTGGTCTTCGGGCCACGGTGAATACATCCTTTGGCTTTATCCTATCTGATGTCGCTTAGCGTGTGCTCGAGCATTTTTGAGAATACAAGTAAATACACCATAAAATGCTGTCAATGCGTTACGTAGGTCCACTTATTATATACTAGAGTGGAATTAAATCAAAACAATCCGAGGAATCTTCGCTGTGTCGTGCTGTCATGTGATGATTGGATTTGCCATCCTCGTATTTCTGACACCTCTTATGTGAGTGGTCTTTGGACCGCGGTGAATACATCCTTTGGCTTTATCCTATCTGATGTCGCTTAGCGTGCGCTCGAGCATTTTTGAGAATACAAGTACACCAAAAAATGTCATTTATCCTATTTGATATCGTCAAGTGTGCGCGCGACCATTTTGTGGAAACAGAGGCTTGACCAAAATGCTGTGAATGTAACTTAGGCCCGGGAGAAGGACTAGAATACTATTAACTTAAGACAGTGCATCTTCGCTGCCGACGCGTGATGATTGGATTTGCCATCCTCGTATTTCTGACACCTCTAATGTGAGTGGTCTTTGGGCCCCGGTGAATACATCCTTTGGCTTTTTCCTATCTGATGTCGTTTAGCGTGTGCTCGAGCATTTTTGATAATAAGCAAGTACACCAAAAAATGTCATTTATCCTATTTGATATCGTCAAGTGTCGCGCGACCGTTTCGTGGAAACAGAGGCTTGACCAAAATGGCTGTGAATGTGACTTAAGCCCGGGAGAAGGACTAGAATACAATGTAACTTAAGACAGTGCATCTTCGCTGCCGACGCGTGATGATTGAATTTGCCATCCTCGTATTTCTGACACCTCTTATGCAGTGGTCTTCGGGCCACGTGAATACATCCTTTGGCTTTTTATCCTATCTGATGTCGCTTAGCATAAGCTCGGTCACTTTAAAAATACAAGGACACGAAAAATGCTGTGGATACGTGCAACGGTGGTCCACCCAATACTAGAATGCAATTAATCAAAACAATCCGGGGAATCTTCGCCGTGTCTTCCTCGAGCAAATGCATTGGATTTGCCATCCTCATTTCTGACACCTCTTATGTGAGTGGCCTTGGCCACGCGGAATACATCCCTTGGCTTTATCCCATTCGATGTCATGTGGCGCGTGCTCGAGTATTTTGGGTCAAGGCAAATACACCAAAAAATGCTGTCAATGCATTAGCGTAGGTCCACTCATTATACTAGGAGTGGAATTAAATCAAAACAATCCGAGGAATCTTCGTTGTAGCCTCTGCTGACACGTGATGATTGATTTCGCCATCCTCGCATTTCTGACACCTCTTGCGAGTGGTCTGGGTCACGGTGGAATACATCCTTGGCTTTATCCTATTCGATGTCATAGAGCAGCTCGAGCATTTTTGAGAATACAAGTACAATTCAAAATACTGTCGATACGTAACGTAGGTCCACCTTACAGTATAAATTTCACTTAATTTAAAACAATCAGAGGAATCCCTGCCAGTCGTGCCACATGTGGATATCGATTGCATCTTCGCCAAGCGATCATGTGATGATTGATTTGCCATCCTCGTATTTCTGGATACCTTTATGTGAGTGGTCTGCCACGGTGAATACATCCCGGTTTTATCCTATCTGATGTCGCTTGAAGGTGTGTGCTCGAGCATTTTTGAGAATACAAGCAATGATGCACTCAAAAATGCTGTCAATGGGTTACGTAGGTCCACTTACTAGAGTGGAATTAAATCAAAACAATTCGAGGAATCTTCGCTGTGTCGTGCTGACATGTGATGATTGGATTTGCCATCCTCGTATTTCTGACACCTCTTATGTGAGTGGTCTTTTGGGCCGCGGTGAATACATCCTTGGGCTTTATCCTATCTGATGTCGCTTAGCGTGTGCTCGAGCATTTTTGAGAATACAAGTACACCAAAAATGTCATTTATCCTATTTGATATCGTCAAGTGTGCGCGCGACCATGTCGTGGAAACAGGGCTTGACCAAAATGCTGTGAATGTGACTTAGGCTCGGGAGAAGGACTAGGAATACAATTAATCCTTAAGACAGTGCATCTTCGCTGCCGACGCGTGATGATTGGATTTGCCATCCTCGTATTTCTGACACCTCTTATGTGAGTGGTCTTTGGGCTGCGGTGAATACATCCTTTGGCTTTATCCTATCTGATGTCGCTTAGCGTGTGCTCGAGCATTTTTGAGAATACAAGTACACCAAAAAATGTCATTTATCTTATTTGATATCGTCAAGTGTGCGCGCGACCGTTTCGTGGAAACAGAGGGCTTGACCAAAATGCTGTGAATGTAACTTAGGCCCGGGGAGAAGGACTAGAATACAATTAACTTAAGACAGTACATCTTCGCTGCCGACGCGTGATGATTGGATTTGCCATCCTCGTATTTCTGACACCTCTGGCGTGGCGTGGTCTTTGGGGCGCGGTGAATAGCATCCTTTGGCTTTATCCTATCTGATGTCGTTTAGCGTGTGCTCGAGTATTTTTAGAAATACAAGTGAAGACACGAAAAAATGCTGTCGATACGTAACGTAGGTCCACTTATTATATACTAGAATGGAATTAAATCAAAACAATCCGAGGAGTCTTCGCTGTAGTCTTTGCCGACACGTGATGATTGGATTCTGCCCCATTTTTCGTATTTCAGACACCTCTTATGTGAGTGGTCTTTGGGCCACGGGTGAATACATCCTTTGGCTTTATCCTATCTGATGTCGTGTAGCGTGTCCTCCGAGCATTTTTGGGAATACAAGTAAATCACCAAAAATGCTGTCAATGCGTTACGTAGGTCCACTTATCTATATACTAGAATGCACATAATTTAATCATCCGGATGCGTGCGCTGACATGATGTTGGATTTGCCATCCTCGTATTTCTGCCCTTCATGGATGCGTATTCTGCCACGGTGAATACATTCCTTTGGCTTTATCCTATCTGATGTCGTTTGGCGTGCTCGAGCATTTTTAGAAATACATATACACGGAAAAATGATGTCCGATACGTAACGTAGGAATCCGCGTAACACGAGTGTACAATTAAATTGCATGCAGTTAAACTATCCGACGAATCACATTTCTAGGAACCATTCGCACATACAGCTGTCGATTTCTAACCTATTTCTTTTATTTTGAGTTTTTCTTTAAGCAATAAATATGCAGAAAAAATATAAATATAATGCACATATAAACGTCGTAATTTTCTTTTCGTTGTGCCTTGTATTGTTTTTATCCTTAATTACTTTCGAATCGCAAAGGCTTCTGTCCTCTTTCGCGGACACCAAGAAAAAACTTATATATACCTAAGCTTCGATTGGCTTTTAGGATCATATAAATTTGACCTCTGGTCATCACAGTCTGGCCTTGTCTCAGTGTCAGAATGCTGTGAACTGTTTTGCCCACTGCTAACAGTGGACAGTGGTCAGTCCCCGGAAATGCAGGCTGGCTTTGCTCCGGGATTAATATCTCAGTGCTCTGAGGGTATTTTGATAGATATGATGTTTTACGGAGCTGTAAGACGGTTCTGTCTTACGCCCTATGAGTACAATTTAGGGACCCACTAGCAGTTAGGTGACTAATCGACTCATTGTTCAGACTCCACCCTCCGT
>JASAND010005960.1:0-11799 GCA_030248195.1 Trissonchulus latispiculum | reverse complement strand
TGCTCCAGTACTAATTTCGCCAATTCGCTATTGGATTCCCGCAACTTGTTTAGCTTCAGCATGATAGAATGGCTGAAACAATGAAAAACAGAAGGCTGACAGCAATTATGCTATACAATACTGTACACACCTTAGTTCATGGCTACACTCAGAAGGAATTTAAAATTAAGGGAAGGGTCTAACGCGAATGGTGTGTATATTTGGAAATCCCGTAATGTAGCAAACAAACTATTTGCTCATTCGTCTCAAACATACTCTTTGGCTGTTTTAGTTCATGTCTTGCACAGATGGAAAGATTTGCTTGAAGACAGCTAAAATCTTAATTTTCTCCAACTTGTGCTAACCAAACAATGTGAGGGTGGGTCTAGTCTTTAGAGTCTTTGACCCGTCCTTCTTGGTGCTGCCTTGAATCAACCGCTTCCTGTCCGACACACCCTGCCATTTCTCAACGTTTTGTCGTTCTAATCATATTTGTAACGGATACAGAACTCTTTGTTGGCTAACAAACCTCTTTTATAAAAAAGTTTTCTAAACTGGTACGAACAGTTTTCAACAGCTGTTTACGGTTCCCCCAATCTACCATGTGAAGCGGCATTGCCGTATATAATTGAAACACTACTACAGGCAGCAAGGCCGCAGGTCTCAGGAGTCTAAACCCCTTTCAGTGTGACAAAGGGAAAAGTTTCTGTTAATTTTACAGCAAAACCAGGCGTTTTACAAATTTCGCGCGATAAATTAGATTTAGAAAGAATTAAACATAAACATCCAACGTGCGACTTTTCGGCAAAAATGCAAAAATTCTTCAAGTTCAGGGAGGGGGCTCCGCCTCCAGCCAGACCCCCGTTGTATTTACCGTTGCCCCCACTTAAAAATCCTGGTTGCGGGCTTGACTGGCACTACAGGCAACATTCAATACAGAAGAGAGTCTACAATAAAAAGTCCCTCTTTCGCAAACGACAAAAACAAGATTCATTGTCTGATGGAAAGTTTACTCCGGCTCCCCAGAGCAGTCTGTTCGGTTAAAACCTATCTATTCAAAATAAATCAGAATACTTTGCATTTAATTCCAAGGTAGGACGAAGCAAAAGATAGCGCTGATCTTCAGAAATGTTGGCAAACTGAGTTTTGACAAAATGTCTAGCAGCGCCCATTTCTTCTACTGTCACCATGCAAGGATAGGACGTCAGCTTATTTGTCAACTAAAACAGCGATACAATATTAAAATTAATATTCAACTAATTCATTCAAGCAAATTTATCAAATCAAACAAACAGAAACTGAACAGCGGAAGGCTCAAGCTTAAGCCAAGACTAAACTTCACAGCTTTAAAAACAAAAGCCAAAAGAAATTTTGACGTACTTTGACATCAAAAGCTTTAGTTCCCAGAGTGTCTTTAATCCATTTAATCAAGGATTCACTTTCTTCTTTGCCGATATTGCCTACAGATTTAGAACACAATCACTTTATACACAGCATAAATGTATGGGCGTATGCTTTAATATGCCAATATTTTATATGCCGATTACTTGTTCTGTCATCCTATGGGACAGCCAGCAGGCCGTTTGTAGTCTTACACTGGTTTGCACCAAATGTGGTTAGCAAATGGTTAGCGGATTTGCTGCTAGCCACGTGGTTAACTAGAAGTTAACCACAAACGTGGTTAACTTAACCACTTGCTAACCAAATGCTAAGCAAGTGGTTAACATGTGGATGGCTAACCATGCTCTTGAGCAGGGTTAACCACGAACTTAAAGTAAATTTTCACGTTCTGGCAAGAAACTTACAGATCAAACCGTAGAACTAAGAAAGAACAAATGAGATGTATATTCATGTTGGAGTATTATTACATATTGAAGTGATCCAATATTTTTGCGTGGTTCTATGTAAGTTGGTACGAAAAGTTAAAAATGTCTTCTATTGCTCAAATTAGTAGTATTCTTGAAAGGTACTTGTTATTCTAATTAAAATGTTTGTGGAGTTGATCACAAGATGTCGCTGCTTTTATATGACCTTTATCTTTTACCAATTGCATAGTAAGATTTTGTCTCGCGAATGATTTTGTACCTACCTTTATAAGTAATTATAAAAGTTCGTTTTCGTTTTCAGAAGGCACAAGATAGAAATTATATAAATACACAACACTGAAATGTGTCTAATCGTGACTGAAGCTTTTTAAAATTTCAATGTATAGTTGATTGGATAAACAAGTGCAGCGGCGTTATCTGATTGTTTCAGAAAAGTTCCGCCCTCCTGCTAACCATTTGCTAACCATATGGTTGACTAACCATTTGCTAATCACCATCTGGTGCAAGGAAGTTACTGCTAATTATGGTTATGGTTAGCAAATGGTTAGTTAACCATTTGGTTAACAAATAACCAAATGGTTAACCACATTTGGTGCAAACGGCCGTAGAGCCGTCAGTTTAACGGAATGTCAGCCGGTCGGGCGTGCGGCCGACGAAAATTTCTGCTAGCCAACAACCGTAGATAAATGGTTAATGCTCAATAGACGTCGTGTACACACATAAACGTAAGAACAGTCATTAGAACATCAATATCGTATGAAATTGCACAGAAATTTAAATAAATATTAAACGCAGCCACTAAAGGGGGGTCCACCATTAAAAATTTTATGGTCACGAATTTTGCTCATTTTCACAAAACATTTTGTCACACAAGTCCTGCACGCACATCGAGTTTAAATTTTGAGAAGTTTTCAGAATTTAGCGAGTAACCGGCTACTAATTGCATGTAATTTGAATATGGGCGAAAACGACGGTGCCGTAGCAAGTAAAGGCAATTTACACCTGCACATCCTTGAGAGTGGAGCTTCATTCGGTTATGTTTGATAACTGATGTAACCAAAGGATTTAGGGCAACTCTTAATGGGGAAGTCTACTTTATGGCTTTATTTTAGGGAGTAGCACCGGCGCTGGAAAGCCTTGACCACGACAATAATTTAACGGCCGATAAACTGGAATTTGGCGCATGTGCGGGCGATGGTCGGTCCAAGAAGAAAAATGTTCCCGACAATGAGAGCTTTCAATTTAACTATTTCGAAAAATATGAAAAATCGCTATTTTTGAGATTATGGTTGTCAGACCCCCATATCTGAACCCAGCTACCAACTGGGTGTACTAATCTGCGCCATTTGTATCAAAACTTGACCCAAAGTCATCAATAATGGTACGCAAATAGATTGCCTGAAATTTTGTAGGTCTGTGTTGCCACAGATCGCCAAAAAACACGAATTTCCCAAATTTGGCTAAAAATTTAGATTTTTGAGCCAGAGAAACCTCGAAATCGGGCAGAGCTAACCAGGATTAATTGATATCGTTCGAAATGACTTGTCATAAGGTAGGCAGTAGAATTTTTAATTAGGCCTTACAGCTTTCGCTGATCCCCAATTTCAACGTTGCAAAACAGTCAAATTTGGCTGTTCTCAAACTTTAAGAATTAATTAAAAAACTTTTGGAGGCCTAAATTACAAATCGCCCTTCTTGATCGTATTTGTAATAGGATGGTCGTTGATCTGTTCCGTTTTGTCGTTGGCCAGATGTTCTCAAACTTCAAGAATTAAAAAATTTTGGAGGCCTAAATTAAAATTCCGCTTCCTACAAATCACCCTTCTTGATCGTATTTAATAAAATATCAGTCCAAAACGTGAATACCCAAAACAACGTTCACCTTTTTTCCGTTACCGGTTTCGAGTGGTTCTCTCACTCTTCATCAGACGGATCCTGTCCCTTCTGCCCCTTCTTCAGGATCCGTCTGATGAAGAGTGGGAGAAGTGGAGAAGGGAGAAGAGTGGGACACTGTCCAATACTCAAATCCTATCTGCACAGGATAGGAGCTGTGGACAGTCCAATCTGTGACAGGTGTGGGGAAGAGGAGGAGGATGCTGTCCATCTAGTCCTGAAATGTCCCGCCCTCACCTCCCAACGAACCCGTACCTTGGGCTGCAGGGCAAGCCTGGGATGTCTTTCGGCCAGTCCTCAGCTGGTCATCCAGTTCCTGAGGGAGGCAGGGGCCATTCCTATGGTTCCTCCAATCTATGCCTAGCGATGATTCCTGAACAGAGAGAGAGAGAGAGTGGGAGAACCACTCGAAACCGGTAACGGAAGAAAGGTGAACGTTGTTTTGGGTATTCACTTTCTTGATCGTATTTGTAATAGGATGGTCGTTGATCTGTTCCGTTTTGTCGTTGGCCAGATGTTCTCAAACTTCAAAAATTAATTAAAAAACTTTGGAGGCCTAAATTAAAATTCCGCTTCCTACAAATCACCCTTCTTGATCGTATTTATAATAACATGGTCATTGATCTGTTCCGTTTTGTCGTTGGCTAGATTTCTCTGGCGCACGGAAAAATCACCACTTTTTCCGATTCCTATGTTTAACACATGCGGACATCAACTTTGAGGTGAAATTACTCGCTAACCGTAAAGATCCGACTTTAATTTCGAATTCGTTAAAATATAGCAATCGGACAACAAAATATGTGAAAGTGAGCAAAATCGGAGATGGTCGAAAAATCGGCCAAAAATGGACCCCTCCCCTTTAACCCAAATAACAACTTGACTAAATAACCAACAAATTAATTACCTTCAACGTTTGTCGTATTCCCAGACTGATCTTTGTGTAGCTGTTTTTCCACTGAGGTCAGCTGTTTTCTATCATACTGTCCCAACTGCAAGAATACGATCTCATCATATGGTTCAAAACAGAACAGAACTTCCAGCGATTTCTCCTGCATGGCCTCGAAGTATGGCGACGTTTCAGCCAGTTCTCTACTGAAAAAGAAAACACACAAGATTAATTGTAAAGACGGAAAATGCGAAAACGTAATAAAATCAAATTTAAGTCAAGAAGAAAGCAATTTCTGAACCAAGAATAAACATGCTCTACTCATTTTTCTGTTTGATAGTGCAGGTGAGAACGAAGATATGTTTGTAGACAACGAGAAAGGGTACAGCATAGTAGAACAATTTTACTTGCGCACTGTCACATGCGCACAAGCCTGCTTCTTACAATTTTCATCATTCCAGTGCAGAAGATATATGCTTTATACTAGCTATCTTGAACCGATTTCGAGACATTAATAAAACAATTTCGCTTTCTACATTTTTGGTCAGACTTTAGCATCTTCTAATCGGTGTCGTGAAAAATGAATTCGTGGTGAAACTGACCTCGGTGCTGCTAAGTAGTAGATATCTCGCTGACCGGCCTGCATTCGATTACAGTAGTCAGCTAAGCTGACCTTAACTCCGGCACGCTGACTTGAAGACTCAAATAGCAGAAGTTTCGCCAAACTTTCCTATAAAGTTTCAAGACAAATTAGCACGCAACAATTTATTTCAGTTAACGAGCACTAAAAACGAAAACCTACAGCGCCTTCATATCGTCATCTCATTCAATTTAGAAAGAACTTAAAAGTAATTAGAAAAATTCTCAAAAGACAAGCCTTTTCAATCTGTTCCGGGGACGATACAATCCCTTCCTTAAAGAACAAGCTATAATCTCGATAGAATTCGGCATATTTTTCTGGATCACGTTTCATTTGGTCCTGTAGAAATTTGATAACCCTGCTGGATAGAGTAGAGCGGAGTTTTCTGTAATTAAAATCACAAGACCAAATTAACAGATGGTAAATGAACCAAATACTGATTGACTTTCAGGACTGACTATGTAGGTACATCACTAGGCAGGAATACAGAAATATTCCAAGCAATTTAAGAGGACAAAGTGTTTTAGATTATTCTACGTCCAGGCGTTTAATACGTTGGATGACAACAGTAACATAACAAAAAGACAAATAATGGTACCGTATTTGTGATAATATTATTAGGTATATTACTATCTGTATAAGGAAAGTATGTAGTCACCTGATAATTGCTGTCTGTTGAAGCATTTCTCGACTCAAATTCAGCGGGATATCTTCACTATCAACCACACCTTAATGCCACAAAATTTATGAATTACTGAAAAAGCGTGCACAGTGTATAGGTAAATTAAAAACAGTATAGTCAGATTTACAAGACTAATGAGATTAGTTACGTACATTGGTATAAACAGGATATTGCTCAAAATCAGCCAAAATTACACAACAGTCACCAAAATGCAATGGCACCACATGGATTTGTGAAATTTTGTATATTTCGGTCTGGGTTTTTTTTGCGCCACAAACTGCGAAATTACGCAATTTTTTTCTGAAATACGCAAAAAATTTTGGGCCTTTGCGCCACAGTACGCAAAAATTTTTGAGCCAAAATATGCTTAAAAAATGCTATTTGGAGTCAAAAATTTTAAAATTCTCCTAATTTTTGCTGGGGGCTACCGCCCCCAGACCCCCGCCTTGTGTGTACATTTGCTTATTTGAGTTTACTCCAAAACTTTATGGTTGTTTGTTGTTGATTGATGTTGATGCTAAAGCGTTGTATTGTATCAGCTATGTTTTGTTTTCCACTATATAATTCAAAAGTGCCTTTGCAAAATTGTTTGGGGCATCAAAGCATTTTTTACAACACATCAAGTGCAGGAACCGTACGTTGATTAAAAATGAAAATTGTAGATGTATATAATCTGTTCAGCTCTACGAAACTTACCCCTCGCACGTGGCCGCACAATTTTTTTAGAACACGAAAATGGACGGTTTCTGAATCAACTATTTATTAATTTCTTGAAAAGTTTTGAACTACAAAAGACATTTTTGAAAAATTTTTGCGCCTTCGGCGCATCTACATAATTGTTTTATTTCGTTCCCAGCTTTCTTTCTTTAGCGTATTCGTGTCTGATCTTTCTTTAATGTCGTTAAAACGACATAATGTTAAATAATCAAAATACGTTGTATTCATTTACATATATGTATATATATGTCGAAATATAATGATTGTATATATGTCGAAAACAAGATAGTGAAATCGCGAAAAAATTTTTCAGAAGACAAACTTCTTGCGAAAACACACTCACAGTTGCGAAGTCCAATTTTCAACAAATTCCTGCTGATAAATGTTTCATATATATATATATATATATATATATATATATATATATATATATATATATATATATATATATATATATATATATATATATATTCTATTCACCCACTTTCGCGCTAAGAATTGCGTAAAATTTTCGAAGGCTCCTCTCTGGCGTGGCGAAACGATAAATTAAGCATTTAAAATGCTTCAAAACGTTAAATAAAGTATAAAATAACACAAAAATCGGTTTTTTGAGCGAAAACAGGCGTGGCGCAATTTTTTTCCAAATTACGCAAAACATTTTGGGGCACTGCGCCACGGACCGCAAAAAATTCGGACGAAAAAAACACAGTTCGGTACCACAAAAAATAAAACCTACAACTTGGTGACAACAATACTCACTAATGACAACAATACCCACTAATTACCACAAGCCATACCTTTCATAAATCGCATCCATCTAGGAATAACATCGTTGGCTTTAGATTGAATTAATATTCGACGACAATACAGCGATACACCCACATCACCAGACTGGGAAATTTCAAACAGGGTAGGTTTGTGCTCAGGCACATAGAGAAGTGATCGAATATTGATCGGAGCATCTGTCTGCAATTAAAGTTAGAGATACCGTATTGCTGTACTTTAATCAACTAATCACGCTAACAACTACAGCATCTATAGTTCATAAATTTTATTCTAGAAAGAGAGAAATAAAATGAAAATCTTGTATCACCGTTATGTACCACCGGTAAGCCAAGCAATTTTATATCCATTATGATTCGGAACAGGAAAACTACAGGAGACAAACAAGATACACTCAGAAATTAGCATACAAACCTTATAATGTAAACAGTAGCGAGGCCTATCATGTTGCATACGGGAAATGTATCTATAGAATTCATCATGCTGCTCTTCCGTAATATCTTTAGCGTCTCTAGTCCAAAGGGCTTCAATTCGATTGACTCTCTGCTCATTCAACAGCACAGGACTGCTCACAAAATTGCTATACTTCTGAATGATACCTGAAATATCAGAAAAAAGGAGTAACAAAATAGTATGAACTAACCAATTTTTATAGCAGTTGGAGGGTGGACTTCGGGAGGCAAGACATTGGGGAGGGGAGCTTTCCAAAATATGCTAAAAATATGTTGTGAAAATTTAAAACTGTTACTACAAGTGGCACCCACTATTTCCTGGATTGGGGAGAAAGGCTTTTATAGGAAGGCCCCCAAATAGAATAAGCCTAGATGCATTATAAATTGGGCTGTGCAATTGGTTGACTAAAGTGTCGCCATACGCAGTCCTAGAGTGTTACAACCCACGATAAACCTACAAGTGCTTAGTCCCTTACTCAACAAGTTCTTTAAAAACATCGAAATCCAATCCACCCCCTCCGCGAAACACCCACCTCCCTCGTTGACAAACAAATCCTTGTTGTTTGCACTGAGATATCTACTTAGAAAGCTCGGAAAGTCCTATCAAACGTTGTGTGAGAGTAGTTCCTTCGGAAAATCAGTGACACCTATTTAGACTACAACTGCGTATTAACGCAGCCTGGCTTCGTATCATGCGCAACAAATCTCATATTTACCTTCAATTGTTTTCTCATCCGCATATTCCGCACAGTCACCACCTTTAAGATGGATCACTATCTTGGTTCCATGCTCTAACAGGGAATCGTCCTGTTGAACTGAGTAGGTGCCGCTGCTGTAACACAGAATTGTAGGACCTTCAGAATACAACCAGAATTTAAGGGTTAATTTATGAGCCTTTTTAAATACGCATAATTGTTATTATGTTTATACTTTTGATGCTTGAAACTTTGAAACGTTCAGAACGCTCAACAGCAGTCTTTTCTTAGATCAAGGAAAATGGAGAAGGAACCACGCAAAGATTTGGTGAAGTTGCAAAATAGAGCTTACGGTAAAAACAGTTATTATACAGCTCCTGATTAGTGTTGGGAGTCGGTCGTATTTTTTGCCTGCCAAGCCAATTGGTTTACCGGACTTTGGTGGTTGGCCAGCCAACGACCAACGGCCGACGGCCAATGACCGGCCAACGTAAGTTTTCAACCCCATATGGGAATATTTCCTGCAAACCCCGAAACACTGTTAAAATACTGATGTTTTTCTTTATTTTAAATAGATAGAGTTTGAGCCAATTGTTCGGCAAATTTTCGGATGATGGCCAACGACTAACGCCTTGGCCGAGCGTTGGCTGGCCGTTGGTCGAACCGGCAAACACCCAACAGTATTCAATAGTTGTGATAGTTTCCGACAAGCAATATCAGTAATTTAGTTTCTTTTCAAAAACAGTTATGCTGTCTTGGATTTTCTAAAAAGTTCTGCCCTTCCTAAGCCTAAAGCCATTCCATTCCCATAAAGAAATGGGTCAAGTCGGTCTTCGAAATCTTATTACTTTGCGAGTAATCCGTTTACTCTTCCGCTTACTATTCGTATTTGCAAAATCTTAGTGTAATGTAAACCGTCGAAAAAGCACACAAGAAAACCAGTTCTCTGCAAGTCTAGACGTAAACATCAATAAGTCTAAGCTAGGCCAACGACAGCCAAACGGCCAACGAACAACAAAGAGCCAATGGATAATCGGCCGGCCAACGGCCAACAGCCAACGGTCAAGGAAAAGCCAACGGCACCAACGGCAAATGACCGGCCAACGGTCAATGGCCAGTCAAGGCGATTGGCCAGGAAATTCTTGGCCAAGGGCCAATGGCTTGGCCGGCCATTGGCCCGCCAATTGCCGGCCAACCCCCAACACTACTCCTGGTGATTAAATTTTCAAACAATGATTACCCATCAGAAGTCCACTTGTAACCAACAGAGTTGGGTTTGAAAGATTTAGTGTAGACTTCCACTTTATCAGCCACCATAAAGGCTGAATAGAATCCAACACCAAACTGTCCAATAATTCCCTCAGCGGCAGAGGCTGCCTTATCCTGTTTCTTTAACTCTTCCAGAAACATCTAAAAATCAACAGAGGCAAGCTAACAAAACACACTAAGGAGAAGCTAAAAAATTTGTGAGCATACAGAAACAAAAATGCGTTCACAAAACACTGACAGTAACGATTACTCAAAACCAAATCAGGAAGAGTGAGAGGTAAAATTATCCAATCGTGCAAATTTATCAAATATTCGCATTCCGTTCCACATAGAGTAGTATTTTTGATAGTTCCACACACAAATAAACAAAGATCAAACCTTGGAGCCTGAACGAGCGATGGTTCCCAAATTCTCAATAAGCTCTTCCCTTGTCATGCCAATTCCGTTATCCTAAAAATAACAAAAAATCTCAGCACGGATCTTTTTCACAATCCCCCCTCAGCCAGAAAAAAATTAACGGATCAATTTAGCTTTATCCCCCCCAGAACCCCAATTAAACTTTATCCCCCCCCCCAGAATTAAAACCTGCCTAAATAGGACTAATTCAGTGTCACTTTGTGTTTTATTGCATTATTTATTGTATGGATTCATATTGGAGGCTGATGAATTCAAAAATTTTAGAATTTTAAAAATTTTTAAAAAATTTTGAATTTTAGTTTGGTAAGGGGTCCGGGGAACCAAGGGGAACCGAATAATGTTTTGAAAAAAATTTCGCTGAAAATTTGCATACAGGGGTTTTCGGGGGCGCTGAGCACGAATCTGAAATCCGTTTTGTTTTTCAAATCAGCTTTTCGTTAGCTCAATATAGGCTAAACTTGTAAGCTTAACATGTAGGCTTATACTGAGCTAACGAAAAGAAATAACTTTATAAAAATGCTCCTACGGAGCATGAAAAAGTAATATGGGTGGTGGTGAGGTTGTAAAATCAAGAGAGGACTAGTCTTAGAAATGCTTAATATGGGGGCTAGGTTCAAAAAAAGAAGAGGACTAGGTTGTGGGCGAATTAATATGGGCACAGCTTCGCCGAGCAACCCATATTCGCGGACTGAAAAAGTTATATACATACATAGAACATTAGAACGTAGAACCAGTGTTCAGTTTTAGTTACGGTGCGCAAATAATATACAACTATGATAATCGAGTTTTAGTGGAAGCAAACATTTTTTCGATAAACTCTTAATATTTACTGTGCATTTTAACCATTGATAAGAAAAGTCTATATTTCAACAATAATTTCAAGACTCTCTCCGACGATCTTAGTTGCTTGCCGTAGTCCAGCACAACCAAATTACTATATAGTTTACGTATATATAAGCAAGCAACTTGCAGCGATTGTTTAACTGCTGAAATTGTTGTTATTGACTGACAATAATGGCATTGTATATGACAATCGCCATGGCGAAGCGTGAAAGCCCGCGAATATGGGTTGCTCGGCGAAGCTGTGCCCATATTAATTCGCCCACAACCTAGTCCTCTTCTTTTTTTGAACCTAACCCCCATACAAGAACCAAAAATGCTCCTTCGTCGCATGTAAAATACATATGAGTACTCTCAGGCAGGTTGTACAAACACGGAAACTAGCCTGTAAAATGCATATGAGTGGCGTTGAGGTTGTAAATTAAGGAAAACAAGTTGCAACGGCTTAACATATGAGCCTGTCCTACAACGAGGCTCATATTGGCGTACGTATGTAATAATATAATTTGTCGATATTTGACCTTCATATAAATAGCACGTAAAGCTTTTCATTACAAAATTGTCCTTCACACACCTTGTCGCTGAGACACTGTGCATACGCATTATACGGCATGCCACTCTGCGCTCTGACTCAGAGCCATGTGGGGAAAGCATTACGTATGTGAGAGTAGTGTGTCATAGTGTTCCGAGAATAAAGTAGGTGTACTATAGTGCTTCCGG
>JASAND010005959.1:0-20428 GCA_030248195.1 Trissonchulus latispiculum | reverse complement strand
ACATGCGTAATTTGGGTGCTTAAGCAGAGTCGCATTGATTCGATTTTCAATTTTGGTCGGAAGTTGTCCGAGGGTCGGTTTTGGCGGTGGGTCGACTAGCACAGGTACCCTGGTCGAGAGAGTTAGGCCTCGGCGGTCATACTTGTATATGTTGAGGTTGTAGGACCTCAACTATTGCTACAGCTAAGGTGTGCTAGCTGCGGCTTGTTCCTGAAGCCTGTAGGTGGGTGATTTTTGCGAATTTTCGAGGTGATTTTTTTTGTTAGACATCTCGCTGCTGAGGCACGAAGTAACCTCTGGGATTTCTTTTCAAGTCTGGGTGGAGACCGTCTTCAATGCAAAAGGGGAGGGATTTCTAATTTAGAGAACGACTTGGGTTAACCCCGCTCCTCATTGTGATGCATATCGACGGGTATATGGCAAAGCAGCGTAACTCAGTTTTTCCAGTTTCGAGAAAAACGAAAAAACTGTACTGATTCGAGGATTTTAGCAGGAAACTTTTAATTTTCTCAATATAATATGTGGTAAAGGATCGCTTTAATTCTACACATTTTGTTCTGCGTGTTTGCTTGCCTGTGATTGGCTAGATGACTTACGTTGTTTTGCCTTATAGTTAGGCAAAATATGTCTCTGTTTGTGATACGGAAAAACAGCGTAAGTAAGCATTGGGCAGACTAATTAAAGGAGTTGCTACCATAAATGCAGCAATTTCTTGTACTAGCCGTATGGAACGTTTATTAAAGCAAATATACAGACATTTAAATAATTTCATACCTGGGTTTAGTCTGATTAATGGCTGATTAATGGGAATAGTTTATGATTTGTTTTTGGGATGTTAAAAATATTTGGCATATTCAAAATGGTAAATATTTGAGGAGTGTGTTATAATTGACAACAGTTGTGTTCATTGCACAGCCTAAACAGAACTCTAGTATGGAAGCGTAGAATTTGGTTAAAATTAGATGTTAGGCTTTCATAGCTAATTAGGCTTAAAAACACAATCAGCTGCAGCTGATTATTGTCACAAGTCTTTGTAGTCAGAACATGAATTGTACTATGTTCGTGTTCCGAGTCATAGCACTGCAAATCTCAACCAGCAGCTTCTTTTTCACTGAAGTCGTATCTCAGTGTTGATCAAAATTTATCTGGCTATAACTATGGCAAAACAGCGTAACTAAGGAGATACGTTATTTTTACACAACTTTAAATTTTACAAAACTCGAAGAAATAAAGACATTTGTGTAAGTAAATACTTGATTTTACTCAGCGACAGGCCAACCCTGGGGTCACTCCCACTGAAAACAAACATTACACCAGCCACAGCAATATTTCACATAGTCGAGAAAACTGCACTACAAATGTCTATATGGCAAAACAGCGTAAGTAGATATACGTGGTTTTTCCACACTTCACGTTGCTGACATTCTAGTGGAGACTTAGTTACGCTTTTTTTCTATCGTGTTTAACTTAATCAATTCGTACACTGCGAGATACGCGGTTTTGCCATAATGTCCGGGGTACAATGTAGATACTTGCAGTACTCGTAACTCAATTTCGCCAAAAACTGAGTTACGCTGTTTTGCCATATACCCGTCGATATGTTCGTGCGTACGTGTATATATATATATATATATATGTGTGTATACTAGTAGCCCACCATTGCAATATTTTGTCCTGTTTGTTGTACGTTTAGAATGGTATCGAGGCTATAAGCTGACTGATAGAACCACTCTGGGAATATTTCCTTCGGTTTACACAACTAAGCATCCCAGGTAAGATCGTTACAAAAGTTTGTCTGCAAATTTTATTTTGTCTGTAATAATGCATGTATATATATACATGTATATACTGTTTACACGTGTGTCTTAACGGCTGTGTGGTTAAGTCGGGCGGCCGAGAAACCGACAGTTCGAGGTTCAAATATCGATTGCCACAAAGCTTTCAGTAATCTAATTGAGCAAGGGACTAAGCACATATCGGTTCGCTGTGGTCTCTAGCTAACCAGCTATCTACTGTTTACGGTAGGGTAAATGGATACCACTGCAGTGGCAAGGTAGCAGGAGTGGTCTGTGTTCTGGGACAATTAGTGATGGGCATCGGCTATTTTTTCATATCCGGATCTGCCTATTTTGCTTTAACTGATATCTGGATTTCTGGTTATTTTTCTCAAATCGGATATCATGCGGATATAAAAATTATCCGGATATCCAGTACCCATCACTAGGCAGAATGTCTAATGAAAAGCTGGCCTCTTTCCATAGATGTAGGCAACATTAGAGTTGTTGCTCCTGGCTTCTGTCTGTGAATGCGGAGATAAACTCCGGCACCCTATAACCTTCTGTAGGTAAGGTTGGAGTTCTCTCCGGAGGTCACCTTACCTTCTTCTGCTGTTTATACACTTGGAGAAATTTTTGCATTAAAGCTCCGTGCCCACATCATCCTGTCCTTTGGTTGTTGGCTTAAGTTTTCCGGGCTATTTTTATTTAGGATGAAGCCTGAGCACAGCTCAACTTCTGGTAGAGATCCTCTGGTCAGTGAAATGACGCACAGCTTGCGTGAATGGTGGACCATTGTTAAAGGAATCTTTGTGGTAGGTAATGCGTACGTTTATACAGTAGACATATATGTAAATAAAGTTAACCTGTTGGGAACTTCCTAAGCACAAACTCTAAGGAAAATTTTATAGGCTTGAAGAAATGCTTAAGGTGCTGGTATCGTTTTGTGCAGCGTTTTGTGGTGATTTTTCGAAACGCTATAACTTTCGCAATTTTGGGAGTTGGAAAGAGCTTTATACATAGTTTTAAAGCTTATAATCTGTACTTTCACATGAGCTACGTCACGATACCCTCCTCTTCATCGTCTACATCAACGATATACTGGACAGAATGCCCGAGGGAGTGTCCGCCTCACTATTCGCGGACGACCTAGCCCTCTGGACACAAGATGAAGACCTGGGTGCTGCCCAGGAACTGCTCCAGTCAGCCCTGAATGTCCTCCACAGATGGTCCAGGAAGTCAGTGGCATATGCAGGTCAATGTGGGAAAATGCGAATCGATGGCCTTCACTACACACAATGCAGCCTCGATTTCAACGGAGAACCGATCCCTTGTCGGGACACCGTCACCTTTCTGGGTGTCACCTTTGACCGCCTCCTCAACTTCGGATCGCATGTCACCAACCTCAAAGCCAAGCTGACCTCTCGGATGCGCGTGCTGTCGTCCCTGTCTGGGAAGGACTGGGGACTGACCAAAGAGGATCTCAGGACCGTCTACGTCACTTTCGTCCGGTCTGCCCTTGAATACTGTGCGGGCGTGTGGGGCCTCAATGCAGCCCCCACCCACACCTGCACGGCAGAAAAGATCCAGAACAGGGCGTGTCGACTGATTACTGGTTGCCACAGTGCGTCTCCTCTTGAGGCCCTGCAAATGGAAGCAGGGATAATGCCACTCAAACTCCGGATACAGTTTCTGGCAGCGAAATCGTATGAAAAGAACCAGCGCCAGCCAGAAAACAGCCACCAGTTCCGGACAATCCAACCGCCAGCCGGCCGCCAACGAACTCTCAAATCCCAGCCGAGCTGGCGATCCAAGGCGCCGGCAACCTCTGAACTCACCGGACTAAATAGACTCCCAAGAGAACCTCTGTGCAGACTTCCCCCAATGCCTCCCTGGGAACAATCAGCACTTCTCGTTACCGATGACTCGCTCCGCCTCACGTGCCCTAAGGACGCGCCCCCTACGGAGAAGAAGAAAGCTGCACAGGAATATTTGATCAGGTTACCACCGGCAGACTATACCCTATGGACAGATGGTTCTGCCTCTGGAGGGACAGAAAGAGGCGGATGTGGCGTCTATGTCATGGAATCAGCCACCGGCCGACGGAGGCACCTCGCCTACCCAGCTGCATCCTTCTGCTCCAGCTACCGGGCAGAAGTTCTGGCCATTAGGCAGGGCCTACACTGGCTCCAATCCAACGTCCGCTGGTCCTCCACCGAAACCGTTCGAATCTGCACTGACTCTCTGTCTACGGTGCAGCGGTTTGCTTCTGGTCCCAGAACTATGTGCACGCGAACCGAATCTGACATCTGGACCTCTCTCAACTGGCTGTCGTCATTTGGGATCAGCTTCTCCGTGGTCTGGGTGCCTAGCCATTGTGGCATCTACGGCAATGAGCGAGCTGACCATCTAGCCCGCAACGGTGCCCGGATGCGACAGGAAGTGGTTCCTGTCGACTACGACACAGCTGTGGCTGTCACCAGGAGGAAAACTATCTCGGAGTGGTATTCAGGTGTTTCCCATGCACGCTCCAAATCCATCTACCGGGATAAAGGGCCAGTTCCGGCTAAATCAGAAGCTGGTCTCCTGAAATCGGAACGAACTATGCTATCCCAACTGCGATCTGGGAAGTGCCTGCTGCTGGCGCAGTACCGACACCAGGTCAATCCCACCCTCTACCCATCCCCCTCTGCCCAGACTGTCTTCAGGATGAGGAAACTTTGGAACATCTTCTCCTGGAGTGCCCTGCTAAAGATAATCCCCGGAGGCTCCACCTTGACTGCAGCAGTGGATTGGCTGTCCTCTGGGAATCCCCAAGGGGAGTTGTGGACTTCCTAAGGGGTACCGGACGTCTCTAGTCCGGCTATATGGATTCGCTCCGCCAGGCCCCACCGATGATGATGATGATGACGATACCAGCAAAACTAGCAAAAGAATAGTAAAAATATTCTAACATGCTGACATCTGACAGGTTGAATATAGACCAAACATTTTTGAACATCGATTTCTCAAAGCTGTAGAATCTGCCAAAACATTTTCTTGCGCCATGCTATGAAGGACATATGGGCCGAGGGACATTTTTTGGATTTGGCTCAACAAGTCTAAATACTCCAAAAAATCTGGCAAATGTGCGGTGACACGAAATTTTGCAACTTTGAACGCAATAGGGCGAATTTTCATTCAGCCCAAAATCACGCGAATCGAATTCGAAACAAAATAATCGCAGTTTTGCAAAAATGGTTTTTCGGCCAAATCTCTAGCTTGAAGCAACGAATTCCAGCTAACAGGCATTGATAAAATGGGCAATTAGACCGCGTATCGATTGAGTATAAACAAACAAAAATTGTCCGTACGATTTGGCAATAATTTTAAAAAACTGATTTCTTCGAAAATGGCTGTTTTTGATCCCAAAAATTGTTTTCGGCTTATACTGAGTTAACCACAAGAGATAGCTCAAAACTTGTAAAAGCAAAAATGTTCTTTTTTGCGCCCTCTTTCCAGCCATAACAATCAATCCAATGTATCGACTACGTACAGACAGAATAATGGCAAAAACCAAAACTTTCTTATTTTTGCACGTAAAAATGCGGGACTGGTCCCATAATGTTAAAGAGCACTAAAATAACATATGGAAGGTTTCATCCACTTTCATAACGATTTGGAGCCTGTGAGTTCAAATTTACACAAAGCGATACGAGCACCTTAAAGCCCGGTTCACACTAGGGCACAAGCACAAGCACAAGCACAGGCACTAGCACAAGCACAACCGGTTCACACTATTAAAAACTGGCACAAGCACAAGCACAAGCACAAGCACAACGCAGAGTTGAATTCAGTTTAACTTTTTGCACAAGCACAACGCCTGCAACCAATGAAAATTGTTTTGCACTATGCACAGAAGGCGTGGCCAGGCTGAATTTCAAATTCTATTGGCTATGCTTGTGCCCTAGTGTGAACGTTTTCATTTTGTGCTTGTGCTTGTGCTTGCGCTTGTTCTTGTGCTTGTGCCTGTGCTTGTGCTTGTGCGCTAGTGTGAACCGGCCTTAAGAACATTGACTTAGATCACTCCTTTCATTTTATGCACTTCTTAAGAAATTAGAACACCAGTTATTAAGGAAATTTTAGAAATCTTCAGAGGTTAACTTTATTTAAGTGTCTACTGTATATCTATTTTTTAGTGTACACGCACGTATTTTTAAATGATGCTTAACGGGGTATATTTTGCAATGATTCTGTAAGAAGATATCAAATAAGATGCGGTTATTGTGTGTAAATAAAAGCTGTATATACCACTTTCTTTATTTATTGTTCGACTAGCAACTTGATGTATCAATTGCTTTCATTTATAAAGATATTGTTTTACTCTGTAGCCATGTATCTTGGAAACGTATAACTATGTATTTTGTACGTCAACGATATATGTAATATATTTGCTATGGATTATAGGAAGGTGCTTCTGCATCTCAGGCCCATGATTTGCTCAATACACGATTGAATCTGATTCGAGATGTTATGAATATGCGAAAACAGATACTCTTTGGCAGTTTGCCAGTGGTATGTACGTACATAGGTTAACCAGTGAGCTACGTGATTTATTCCAGGTGTTTTCAAGTGTTTGCTCATTTCCCGCACAGGGCAGGTGTAGCCGTTTTTTGTTATATAGAATCGCTACGAGATGTATGTGATACCGAACACCGTTCCTTCGAGAAGAGCAAGCATTATTTTTCGTTTATCTTGACTTTCTTTGTTTTTTGTTGCACTTTAGGACGAACTGAGAGAACTGAAGAAAAAGGCTGCTCAACAGATTGATGTTGGAAACAGGTATGCCACGTTATGTATGGCATTTTATTTTTGTGGTATACAGACATAGCCGTAAATAAGTGGCGGGAATAGGGGTGTTCAGTCGGCCTCCGAGCCATGACGACCTTCCAGGAAATTTGTCCAATTAGAATTTTTGTGAGTATAAATCTCAGAAATTCCTAAATTATTGCACGGAATAGGAGTTTAGTTTTATGCCTTTCTGTAAGCCTGCACGTACGTTGACATAATGATAAGCTGATTGTATCTGAATCTGCAGTCTACCTTTGTTACATAAATGTGTTTAAAAATGACTGAACATTGTGTATAAAGGTGGGCAAGCGCATACGATTATGAAGTTTGTTTTTCTTAAATTATTTCTTGGACAAAAACTTGCACTCAGTCCTAACAATAATCAACCACATCACTCAAGTATGTTACACCTATTATAGCTACTTTCTTCTTCATTCTTAAAGGAATATCATACCTGTCTGTAGTATCTTACCTATGTACCCAGCCATTCTCTTGATAAATCTTTGACAACGTTTTAGTATTTTTGATTACTATGTTTTGTAGTGCTTTAAATCTGGACATGATAGTTCGTGATGATGAGGCTTCAGTGTTGCGTCAGGACCAGCTAAGCATTATGGAAATGTACAATGAGGTGATTGGATTAAATGTTTGTAATTATAATTTCATCATGAAAATGACGTATACGCGGGCTGGCAGACGGATCGACGAAGGATACACGACATTAATTATAGAAAACTAATTATGAGCGCCTTCCCTGCAGTCGCAAAAACCTTATTTCAAAACAGGAGATAGACCAATGACAATTTTATGCGTATGCTTCAAGATTCTGTTTTGTATTTAGTACTGTTTCGTATTGTGTTATTTTAGCATCGAAAAGCAGTGGATAGGATACGAGCATCTACAGTAAGCTATTGTAATTATAATTGTTAAGTATATTGTTTATTAATTATCAAAAATTTTGTTAATTAATTATCAATCAATTGATGTTTGACTTGGCTGAAATTGGTCTTGACATGAAATGATTGCAATATATTACGTAGGCGGTAGTGTTGTAATTTTACTTGGATTATTGCCTTAAAACCAAATCTGAATTTGCCAAAATTGGTCTTAATCCTACAGTCGTGGGTTCAAATCCCACCGGACGCCCGATGTTTTCTGATTAGTCTGTCTTGGTTTTTTGCAGTTTTTTGGTGTGAAATATCAGTTTTTCTAGGATTTGTTGTGTTAGTTATTGTACCATTTGAAATTTTTCTTTCATTTCCTTTCTAGCATTCCGGCGGCAGTCCCAAACGCTACTCGGGTACACATTCCCTGTTCCTGCGAATTCAGAGCTTCTCTTCTCGTCTGTCCACTGATGCTGAATTGTCACTGGCTCTCTACGATGCTGATGAGCTACAGACGTTTTCGTACGAATTATTTAATTTTGATTAGTTCAATCAAGAATTTTCTAATGGTGTTTAATTTTAATTAATTTAGTCAAGAATTTAAAATAGATTATGATAATCCTTATTATAAACTCCTGATTTTATCAATGCATCTGGGTATGTATGTATGATACATGTGGCAAAGGAGCGTTTCCAGCATTTTGAAATGGGGGGTGCTACTCGTCGAAATTGGGCTACCGAATTTTTCTCCAAAAATGGCCAAATTTGGGCCAAAAATTAGCTAAGAATTTAAAAAAATTAAAAAGGTTGCCCGTACCCCCCCACTCCGGGATGGGTTTTTAAAAAGGGTTGTTGGCCGGGGGGGGGTGGAAATATTTTAGTTGTTACACTGTTTGGAATTATTCTTTGTTGTGCAACGTTTGTGTTGTCTGCGCTAACAAATATGGGCTCTATTTTTGTTGCCACATTAAAAAATGTAATTCTTGTTGACTCAATAATTAATGACGTAAAGTTAGGTAATGGCTTAATTTGGTGTGTCTAGGAAGCTAGGATTTTTCTATTTTAGTGAAAGTTATACCATTATTTGGCCACCCGGTGCCAATACACATCGTAATAGTAGCCTATTGAAAACTGGTTCCAATGCTGGTTGCGTTGTCTTTACGGTAGGCCTGGTAAAATGTACTGTTAGAATGTTGGCAAACAAGCAAAACTAGTAGTAGTAGTAGTAGCAGCAGCAGCAGTAGTAGTAGTCGTAGTAGTAGTAATAGTAGTAGTAATAGTAGTAGTAGCAGTAGTAGTAATTTTTGTGGCTGTGCTCTGTTGTGTGTTTGGTTTCTTGCTGCATTTTACTAAATTTTTTGTTAGTTTCCTTCCAATTTAATATTTATTATATTTGTTTTGTAAACATTGTGCTTTATTTATTCTACTTTAGGATCTTGGTAGTAAAGATCTAGAAAGGAGGCGAGTGTTTCTGATCTGCCAAGTCGTTAAATTAGGTACGTCTGTCTACATTTTTTGTAGCACAAAAATGTTATTGTGATATGCTGAGCCTATGTAATTCTACTTCTAATATTGTTTGCTGACCACAATTATTTTTGAACTTTTTTGTTTCAAGGAAGGAAACCTCAGATTTTGTCCAAATTTATTTTTCTGATACTAATATGCCTTTCTTTTGCGACTTTTTAGGATGCCTGGAAGCCAAGGACGCCTCTGCTTTGCGTCGGCCCAGTACCACCGGTGGTTCGGTGAGACAGGCCTACGGTGTGGCAGGTACGCATGCTAACTCTCAGCGTTCCACATGAATTTCGAAAGGCTGCAATCAGCGTAAATACATGCTATAGTCTTGCTGTTTGTGGGGGGGGGGGTGTGCTGAGTGGTTAGAATACTCCTAGACTGCAAATCAGAACTGGGGTTTGCTTCCCGCCGTGGACACTTTTCTTCACATCTTTCAATTCTTTTTTCAACATTTTTTCTGATGCTGTACTAGTATCTGTGAACTTTTGAAGAATAGGGTTCTAGTTTTCTTTTCTTACCTCCTGCGTAGTATGCAAAGTGTTAAAATTTTGCTTAAAATTTTTGTTAAAATTCTCATTGCAGTTTGTTGTTTTTAGCCTTGGATATCACAGAAACCTTTCGCTCAAATTTCCTGAGAGAAACCGACAAACAAGCCTTTATGCCAATTTCTCTGTAAGTAAATGGGTTACTTGATTGTTGTAAATTTGTTCTCTGTACGAAGTATTTTAAGACTTACTCAGAAATTATTCAGGAACAGAATTTGAATACCCATAAATGCTGATGTACCTGAGAAATTTCTCATTTCTGGGTGTGAAACTTGCTTAAAATAATTTTGGAGTCTGCAGGTCATTCTACAATTTTCTCTATGCAGTGCAGGAGGGATATAGTAGATGATGTTTTGTTTACATCTGTAACCCAAGGCCGCGGTGAAAATGATTATCCTAATTATTCATTCAGGAAGATAATATTCTCTAGGACGTAGTTAGGAGACCTCCTAAAATTGTTTGAAAGATTTATCAGAAGTTTAGTTGTCACTCACTGCTCCCAAGTTAGGCAAAACTAAGGAGTGGCGGCCGGCATTTCTAAGTTTAATAATTTAGTGTAATAATAATAATCTAGTTTAAGAATAATTTTTGATGCCCTGGGTAGGGTTGGGCGAGACCAAATTTGCTACCGGACCGAGACCTAATTCACCTAGACCCGCTCCTACAGTCCCGGCTAGAAGTTAAGGCATACTGGCCGAGACTTGCTCGCGACCTGCTCGCGTTTCTGCTATTTTGCTGCCTAGTTTTTGCTATCAGTTTTTCTGCGATAGTACTGTGCTTAAGCAGAGCTACGGCTGTATTGTGTAGATTTGAAGACTTTGATATAAAGGTAAAGGTAACCCCCGGAGAATACTCCTACCCTTGTCAGGTCTTGGGTGCCTGTGCTCATCTCCGGATACACAGCCCTTGAGCCAGGAGTGCCACCTCGAATGATGACTACAACCGTGGAGGAGGGGCCAGCACCTCAAGGCAGATGCCCTACACGGTCTCCTGTTACCTTCCCACAGCAGTGGTACCCATTTACCGACCAATTAAGGATGGATAGCTGGGTTGGCTAGAGCCCACGGCGAACCGATTGTGCTTAGTCCCTTGCAGTGGTCGGACAGTTCCTACTTTTCCTACTTTTTTCCTACTTTTTCGTATGTTCCTACTTTTGTCCTACTTTAGGTCAAAAATTCCTACTTTTTCCTACTTTTTTCCTCTGAAAGACGAAATCTGCCTGATTTTACAGAAAATTGCCCGAAAAATCGCTGACTTCATGATAATCTGCATTTAGTTTTTCAATGTTTCTGACAATGTTAAGTGAGATAATCAAACACTAAAATTTTCAGCGCAGTCAGCTAGGTTTCATCTGTTTTACCAGTTTCAATGTTATATATATATATATATATATATATAAATATATATATATAAATAAGATACAAAAATTTGTAAATCTTTCGGCAGATTGCGGGTCAGGTTAAAATTGCCCACCCGCTTTCAGGTTTAGTTCCCGGATAACTTGACCACATGAGATAAAATTTGTAGGTTAACTTACAGGGGCGTATCCAGGATTTTTAAAAGGAGGGGGTCCAACCCGAATTTTTCCGGGTCCGAGCCTAATTTTTCCTCAAAAATGGCCAAATTTGTGCAATAAATAGCTAAAAATTAGAAACATTTTCCGAAAACGGGGGGTCCGGACCCCCTGGACCACCCCACTGGATACGCCCCTGGTTAACTATGTAGATGAGGAGGGGGAACTCCCGACGGATAAAAAGTCAAAACTCGCGTTAAGCGGAATCTGGACCTTGGAGAGATCTTAAAAGACCCAAAGGGCGTACCGCTGCAATCGGGTTTTGACTATCAACCAATTGCTAAATTCGAATGCAATTTTGGGGGTTCACTTGACGGCGTATTAGTCAGAAAAAAGAAAGTCCTGCACCAACGAAGATTCAAATAATTCGAATTAATTAATAGTTTTCGAATCTATGACATCGCGTTGTTAAATTAAAAATGGTTTTGCTGAAAAATCGCAGGTCGTTAAAACAATTGCATAAATTGCTAACAATTTAGATAAATATTTGTCAAAGGTTCGTACCTATGTAGGTTACAAAATTCGAATTCTACAAAGGTCAGAGAAATTTGACCGTTTGTTCAGATGTTGAGGTTGCTTTCATAGAAAATATATATAAAGTTACTGAATGCAATGGAAAAGTTTTTGCAAGCCTTCAAAAGAAAGTTTTGAATTTTAAAGGGGAGGGGGTTGAAAATGCAAAAAATACACAAATGTTTGATTTTGCTGAAATTTTGTGGGCCCTACTGACTTGCATGCAAAATTTCAGCCCGCTAGCTGCTCGTCTCTATCGCTCAAATTGGGGGGGGTTTCTTTATGTTTTGGTAAAGTACATGATCGTCTTGAAAAAGTTAAATACGAATGAAGAATTGATTGTGGCATACAGAAGAGCAGCGTAATACTGTTTTGTTGAATGCAAAATTAGATAACTTGCTTGCAAAATCTATTATGTGTCCTGAAAATTCCTACTTTTTTGTCATAATTCCTACTTTTTGTTCCTACTTTTTCCTACTTTTTTGAAAAATTGTTCCTACTTTTTTCCTACTTTTCCAAAATCGCCATGTCCGAGGCCTGCCCTTGCTCAAGAGGATTTGTGAAAGCCTTGTGGCAGCGGGGATTCTAACCTCGGACTATCGGATACAAAGTCGAGCACCCTCACCACTCGGCCATCACGGCACAGAGATGATATAGGCTTCAGCAAAAACCTTTGACTTAACTTTTTTCAGTTGACTTCACATGCGCATGCATATTCGGAATTGCTTAGCGCAAAAGATCAAACAAACAGTAGCAACAAAAATTTTCAAAAACAGCTGCGACCAGACTGCGAGCAAACTGCGAGCGCGTAGATACGTAATTTCTAGCCGGGACTGTAGGTACGTAGCCTTAGGAGAATTTTTTGCAACACTGTCCTGATATCAAATTTTTTGGTCTTGTTGTACAACATTACATACACGTACACAATGCGTTTCTTAAAATCTTTTTTGTTCATTTAACCTACATAAACTTTTCCAGCTGCGGCGATGACAGCCCAGACGCCCTGACCCGAAAGCTGATCTGCGACCGGAACTATGCCGCTGCCCGTATGGATCCGTTTTTTGAGCAGCAGCAGCAAACCGGTGGTTCCGGTTCGCCGCTACCGAATTCCTCGAAATCCGGTTCACAGGGCTCCACAGCTGCCTCTGACCAGCAGAAAGATCAGGGTGTTTGGGTCACTCTACAGTTGCTGCATGGCAGTGTTTCGGAGGTGCGTTTATTTTTCTTATTCCTAAAAGGGCCCCCTCTTAAGTTTCAAGGCCCCCACACTCGACACCACCTCACTTCAGTCTCTAAAAGGTGCCAAGAAAAGTTCAGATAGGCTTTTTGGCCGAAGTGTTTCTTTGTCTTCGCCGAATTTTTTGATCTGAGATTTTTTGAGTCTATTTTGGTACTAAACTGAATTTTTGGGCACTGTTTCGCTTAGTTTGGATATGTAAATAGAAAGCAGACTAGTTTCATGGTGGTTGCTCACGTTTTGTCTTCCTCATCACGTTCCTACTGTAGTTTCGTTTACGACTGGTAGAAAAGCTGGTTTCAACATTAAACCGGAGATGATTCCGTTGCCCTGTGCGAGAGATATTTATTATTGTTGGGTTAAACCCGTTGTTGTTGGGGGCTACTCTCTCAAGAAGTTTTGCCAACTTTTCACGAACATAAGGTTGACTAGATTTATTTGCAAATTGATTTGCATAAATTGATCACGAGTAAAACACGAAAGTTTTGGGCAAAACAATCTCACAATAGAAGAGCTTTTTCAGTTTTTGTTATGTTTCTTTGCTTCAAAGGTTTTGTCAGTATTTTTTAGGTTCGGCAAGGTTATCCACACCTATTTACGGGACCTTCCCTGTCTGTAGCACGAAAGATGGGCTTTCCGGAGGTGATTTCGCCGGGCGACGTTCGGAATGATGTCTATCTGACCCTGGTTTCCGGAGAATTTCGAACCGGAAAAACGTCGGACAAAAATATTGAGTGCCGTGTCTGCATTGTGGACGAGCTGGGAAATATTAAGAAGGTACGTCAATGTATAGTACGCATACAGGGTAGATACGTAATTTGGTTTTGATTTGGGAAAAATTTCTGGAAACAGAATTGGATTTTGATTTTTTTGCGTTGGTTAGTTTGGATTTCGTAGCGCGATGATATTCTTATGCTTGGCATGCTTTAGCTGTGCTGCGCTGTTGTATGATCACTGGTAGATACGTAGTTTTGTTGCTGGCGGACTGTGTTTGAAAAACTCTTGGAAAAGAAATATTTTATTTTTCTATTTGTATTTTTAGGCAGTTGTTTTTGGTCCCAGTCAGCATCAGGTTGAATCCTACTCCAGCATTGTCTACTATCACGATGATAAGCCAAGATGGATGGAAACTGTTAAAGTGGGTGCCAGCTTTATGGCGAAACTATAGTACGACCAAAGAATGTGTGTACAAACTTCGACCGTTTATAGCAGATTAACCTTTGGAGTAAACTCCAACAATATATATATTTTTGGAGTCCTCAGGAACCCGAGATTTCGAAAATCTGGAAAATCCGGAATTCCGTTTTTCATTCACGGAAAATCTAAAATTTTTAGTTTTTCGCCCAATTTTTATCGCAATCAAAATTTTGTTTTCACGATCGAATAGAGCTGGTCCCGCTGCATATTTTTGCTCCCAGAAATTTTTCACGAAAATGCACCCAATTTCCGGAATTCCGGGTTTTCAAAATTTCCCGATTTTAAAAAATTCTCCAATACTCGCAAGATTTGTAATAGAATGAACTCTTGACAATGCACGCAATTCCCGGAATTCGAGAAAACTGGATTATCCGGATTTTAAAAATTTTCTCCATTACCCAACAATATGGGTATCATTCGAAAGCTCTTGATGAGCTGAACAAATCTTGTAATGGAACCAACTCGCAGAAATGAGCCCAGTTCTCGGAATTCGCTAATACCTTCGAAGCTAGAGTGAAATCCTGAATTCGTGAATTTCGGGAATTGGGTGCCTTTTCAGACATTGGTTCTATTACAAGATTTGTTCAGCTCATCACGAGCTTTCGAATGATACCCATGTTGTGGGGTTTTGGAGAAAATTTTTAAAATCGGGAAAATCCTGTTTTCTCGAATTCCGGGAATTGTGTGCATTTTCAAGAGTTCATTCTATTACAAAAGTTGTTCTGCTCGATAAGAGCTTTCGAATGATATCCATCTTGCGAGTATTGGAGAAAATTTTTAAAATCCGGAAATTTTGAAAACCCGAAATTCCGGAAATTGGGTGCATTTTCGTGAAAAACTTGTAAGAGCGAAAATTGGCAGCGGGACCAGCTCTTTTCGATCGTGAAAACAAAATTTTGATTGCGATAAAAATTGGGCAAAATACTAAAAATTTTAGTTTTTCCGTGAATGAAACCCGGAATTCCGGATTTTGCCGAATTTTCGAAATCTCTGGTTCCTGAGGATTCTAAAAAATATATTGTTGGGGTTTACTCCAAAGGTTAATCTGCTATAAACGGTCGAAGTTTGTACACGCATTTTTTGGTCGTACTATAGTTCCAGGCGCTTTATAGCTTATGACATATCATTTTTCTGGGCGAGAGGGGGGCAGGGAACTGGCTTATCCCTATTGGGCCGCCCCCCATTCGGCGACTTCCCCCCCAATTCGAGGAGCTTCCCATGAAAGGCCCCCACCCATAAATTCCGACCTCTTTCCCCCATAACCCCAAAAATTGCCAAATTTTACCATTTTTACCCTAAATTTTCAAAAAATTTTCCGGCGTCGCCGGATTTTTGACTAAATTTTCGCTATTTCAGCTCAAAAAACACCTAAAATTAGTCATTTTTTAGTGATTTTTAGCAGTTTGTACACAAAAAAACCCACGAAAATTCGAAAAAATGTTGTAAAAATATGCCCCCCCATTTGGGTGAGCCCCCCTCCCCATCGATGGGGGGGGGGGCTCATGAAGCTCCCCCCATAAAAAATTGCCAAGGGATAAGCCTTAGGGAAGATTATTTGCACACCAATAACTTTATTTTGTTAGAGCTTCCCAAAAAAATGTTTTTCTTGCTGCATCAAAAGCTCTAGTTTGGTTCCGACGTATCAAAATACGGCATGAGTTTTGGTTTACCTTTGTGGTGTAGACTTATCTAGAGATTTGATGATAACTGTGTTTTTTGAGTCTGAGGTTTAGAAGGGAGATTATTTGAAAAAATTAATCTAAATTCTATTTCTGAATTAAGTTCCCTGCTACATTTTTTAGATCAGCGTTCCGCTGGAACAGTTTAATGATTTCTCCGGGATTCATGTTCGTTTCACGTTCAAGCATCGCTCTAGCAATGAAGGTAATGCAAGTAGTTTCAATTTTTTATTTTCTTGTTTTAAATTTAGTTCTTATCTATTAATTGTAATATACGTATTGTTATGATAAATTAAAATTAAATCGCTCTAGCAATGAATGAAGGTAATGCAACTATATTTGCAAGTTTTTTAATTATTTTCTTGTTTTAATGTTAGTTTTTATCTAGTAATTGTAGTTTATTGTTAATGATAATTTAAAAAATAAATATTGTCAATTGTGTTTTTGTTTTTGGCTTTTAGCCAAGGATAAGCATGAGAAAGCCTTTGCATTGGCCTTTGTTCGACTGATACAGGATAATGGAACCACCCTAAGCGACGGGCTGCATGATCTCTTGGTTTATAAAGTATGCGAATAATATCAAACTATATACTACAGGGATACTCTTGACACAGTGCTACAAATTTTCGCTGATATTTTTATATGGGCGCACTCGTCAAATTTAACTGCTGTTGGAGGGCTTGCAAGAAAAAGCCTGGTCATCTAGGGCAACGTTAGAGATGAAAATGATGCTACGTGGAACATTTTGATAGTGAAGATTAATATAACAATCATACTATCAGGTTAAATGCTATCTAAATGATTGTGTATCTAATAATGATGTTGACAGGCAGTTTAATGTATTGGCTTATTCCTGGTAGTAAAATCGCGTTTTCTAATCATGTTCCTAGCTAATTACCGCCCAACATTAGGAAGAACTGTATTGTTTCCCTTTCAATAGGTTTTGTTCAATGCATGTTTTTGTCATGTTTTCATCTTTTTTTCTAGATTGATAAACGATTTGACGACGGCGATGTCAGCTATCTCAGTCTGCCCTCGAGTCGTGGCGATTTGGATAGGGTGGGATATGCCGGCTTTCCTGGACGCGGGGGTCAAATACATACACATGGTTATACTCAGGTAAGCCTTCACTGGCGCTCGCCTCCCCCTACCCAAAAATTTGCCAAAACTTTTGTGCCCCATAACTGATCAGAATGTCTAGTTTTAGCCAAACTGCAAATGGTTTTGAGAACTTTTTGCATTTCTACCTTCAAAATATGCCTGAAACTCTAAAAACTCACAAAAACAGCCGGAAATTTTATTATCCCCTCGTCGGGCCAGCCCTCCCCCGATGTCCTTTCCATCTAAAAATACTTTGTTTTCCGGATTGATACGAAATTAGGGGCTCACCATGCCTCCTTGATGATACGACTTGTATAGTGTTTTGTACTATAACAGTGTTTTGTTTAGTGATGGGCACCGGATATTTTTTCATATCCGGATATCCACCTGTTTTGCGTTAATGGATATCCGGTTATCCGCCTATTCCAAACTTAACTTCAAGAAAATTTTTCGATGTTGCAGTTAAATTTTCAATTTTTTTGTCAATTTTTCGGCTGGCTGTGAATGTCTATCATGCAACGAAGCCGCAACCTTCGTTTCAAAAATATTTTCAGTGGTATTTTTCAAAAATATTTTAAAATTTTTGAAATTTTTGTCAAAAATTTGCTAATTTTTCATTGTTTTGACTGAAATGTACACGGATATCCGGATATCCAGTGCCCATCACTAGTTTTGTCAGTATTCATTTTGATTTTGATTTTTGATTTTTTCTGTTTTTGTTTTCAGAACAACAAGGACAGTTTCCAGATTCGCACACTGATCTGCTCCACCAAACTGACCCAGAACGTGGAGCTGCTGGGTCTGCTGAAGTGGAGCAGTCAGCGGGTGAATCTGAAACGCCACCTGGAAGGGCTGATGCGAGCCGAGATGGAAAAGGCCGGGGAGGAGGTGGTCAAATTCCTCCAGGACATTCTGGACGCCCTGTTTACCATACTGACCAGTACGGCAGAGTATGATCATTTGGTGTTTGACTGTTTGGTGAGTTGTTGTCCTGTGTATACTGTACTGTATAAGGCTTTGCTGTTTATTGCAAGAATATACCGAAATGCAAGACACAAAGAGAAGATAATACACTAATTTAGAAGATAATACACTAATTTAGGGATTTCTTGTTACAGAAGTACAGTATTAGCATGTATATAGCATGTAAAGAAATCAATACGTTTATAGATACCTAGATTTAGAGAAGGGCTTTTTGCTGGCGTGATTATGGTATTCAGAAACTGAATACCCGTGCAGGTATTTTTAGGGTTTTTTGAAAGCAGCATAGCCAATGGTTTTTAGCATTTTCGTGTGCGGCGTGGATTTCTAATTCTGCCTTGCAATGTCGTTTTTGGCCAAAGTCCAGGCATTTTTTGAGAAAAGTTTTCATTTATTTCGTCAAATTTTCAGTCCTTTTTTATCATAGGGGTCGCGGTAGCGACCCCTATAATATGTGAGTGAAAATGGTCGAATGACCGTGTAAAACAAGGCTGCGCAGAAGCTGCGCAGATTCCTGCGCAGATCCTGCGCAGATTATGTGCGCAAAAAATTGTACGTGTCGAGTTTAGTATGTGTGCGAAGTTTCATCCCCGTACCACTTTCCGTTAAAAAGTTATGCCAAAAATCGCTTACGAGAGTGATGTTTTTTTCCGGTTTCTCGCTTTTGATGTCTCATAAGGGGGTTTTGTAGCTTGAATAACTACAGATAGAAAAATTTTTGCCTATGAAACCCATATATATTCTTGTAGTACAAATCAAAAATAAGAAAATAAGCTAGTTTTTATGCCTCCCAGGGCCGGAAAAAATTTTTGGCTGGGGGCCAAAGTCAGCCAAAACGCTAAAATGGCCAAAAAGTATGCTTCAAAGGCGCCTTAATAAGTCAGATTGGGCTACTGACTATATGGTTAAGCAGTACACATATCGGGGTCGTTCAAATGCTATATGATTTTCCGTCTTCGTGCGTAATTTTTCGGTACTGGCCGGCCAAAGTTGGTGAATTTTGGGTCGAACTTTGAACTTAATTTTTTCGCTTATGTTGCTACATGGGTGGCTCAAATTTTGCATACAAAGGTTTTTTGGGACGGAGAATCGATTCCCGCTAACAGTTTTGCTGCCCGAGTAACCCAAGTTGCTGGGCTGGTTCCACTTGACCGTCTGAGGGGTCATGTCGGTAACCGCTTCCCGGAGGTCCATAGTAGGCTTTACTTTGCCTCTCCAAACTTTGTCTATAGGGGTTTTCTGGTGCGCCCAGCTCATTCCCGGTGTCCGTTTTGCCGTCTGACCCACCCATCTAGCTGTGCTGGTTCCACTTTGCCGTCTGGAGGGTCCGGTCGGTACCGACTTCCGGGAACACCATATAGGACTGTACATAGCCCGACAAAACATTGTCTATAGGGGTTTTCTGGTGCGCCCAGCTCATTCCTGGCATCCGTTTTGCCGTCTGACCCACCCATCTTGCTGTGCTGGTTCCGCTTTGCCATCTGGAGGGTCAGGTCGGTGGGAGGTCATGGGGTCAAAAATGAAATTTTTCAAAAGTGGTCAAATCTGGTTCCAAATGAAAGCCCTAAGCGAGCTGAGCAACTTTTGTCATAGAACTGCATGCTCAAAGTGGCTGTAGAGTGCTGTGCTGGGGTGGGGGACTTAGGCGATTTTCGGTCAAAAATGAAATTTTTCAAAAGTGGTCAAATTTGGTACCAAATGAAAGCCCTGAGCGAGCTGAGCAACTTTTGTCATAGAACTGCATGCTCAAAGTGGCTGTAGAGTGCTGTGCTGGGGTGGGGACTTTGGCGATTTTCGGTCAAAAATGAAATTTTTCAAAAGTGGTCAAATTTGGTACCAAATGAAAGCCCTGAGCGAGCTGAGCAACTTTTGTCATAGAACTGCATGCTCAAAGTGGCTGTAGAGTGCTGTGCTGGGGTGGGGTGGGGACTTTGGCGATTTTCGGTCAAAAATGAAATTTTTCAAAAGTGGTCAAATCTGGTACCAAATGAAAGCCCTGAGCGAGCTGAGCAACATTTGTCATAGAACTGCATGCTCAAAGTGGTTGTGGAGTGCTGTGGTTGGCTTGCTTGCTACCGTTGAAAGATATCTATACATACCTTCATGAGCATACATATATAAAATAATAGAAAACAAGAACAAAAAGTGCTCCTTCGTCGCATGTAAAATACATATGAGTCTTCGTAGGCAGGTTGTACATAAGCAAAAACTAGCCTGTAAAATACATATGAGTTCCGTAGGGAGGTTGTAAATTAAGGAAAACAAGTTGCAACCGCTTAACATATGAGCCTGTCCTACAACGAGGCTCATATTGGCGTCACAGTGCATTCCACATTAAAGCCTCATTAAAGAACCTCAGCTTCATCCACATTACGGAAAAATGAATAGACGTCATGGCCCAGGACTGAAGTGAACTACGACTGCTCAAGCTGAACTGTACATGTGCGCAAAAAATTGTACGTGTCGAGTTTAGTATGTGTGCGAAGTTTCATCCCCGTACCACTTTCCGTTAAAAAGTTATGCCAAAAATCGCTTACGAGAGTGATGTTTTTTTTCCGGTTTCTCGCTTTTGATGTCTCATAAGGGGTTTTGTAGCTT
>JASAND010005958.1:0-12129 GCA_030248195.1 Trissonchulus latispiculum | reverse complement strand
TGTACTTCGTTCAGTTACGTATTGCTCCGTTGTATGTTGTAGTCTCTGAAGAAAAACCCATTCCAAAAATTGTTTATCCACTTTTGATTATATATTTTGTTGGTTTTCAGTACATTTGTCTGTCCGACGGAGATCATTGCGTTCAGTGATCGGGCGGGGGATTTTCAGAAGCTGGGCTGCCAGGTTCTGGCCTGTTCCACGGATTCTCATTTCAGTCATCTGGCCTGGATTAATACCCCAAGAAAGGTTGGCACCCAAATAATTAAATATTAAGTGAAACTGTGCTCGGACCACCGACCACTACTGTAAAATCATTTAGATACTTCTTGGCTTACAGGATGCTGCAGTTTTGGGGTTGTGTAGCGAATGCAGAAATATTGCGATGGGATTGTGTCGTCGGATCTGTACCCTTTTCTCTCTCTCTCTGATGAGCCAATGCAAGCAGAATTAACGTCATTGTGCAACATAACGTGCTTTTAGGTATCTTTGCCAACTTAGTTTTATGTAGAATTAGTGAGCTGATGTTCTAGATTAATGTGTCGCATGTCACCTTGTCACAGTTAGATTTTTTTTAGTGGGCCCTCCATAAACCTCCTCCCATTCCCCCCCCCCAAATTTGTGCCCCCAACCCAGAGGGTGCCCCTTAGGAAATTTCGCCCTGGAAAATTCGCTCGGGAGACCAAATTTTCAGACTTTTCCCGCTTCGCCGGAGAAATTTACTCCGTTTTTATTTTTAACACTAAATCTGTTTATTTTGCGATATAAATTAACTTTTACAGTCTATGCCAGAACAATTGCGCTATTTTTAACCTATTTTTGGAAAAATCTTCGCCCCTCCCCCTCGAAAAACGTTTCCTTGTCCCCAAGTCAAAAGCCATAGAATTAGCCCAGCACACTCAGTTATATACTCGCAGTAATACCAGTTTCTAGATTTTTATTGTTTTGTTTGTTAGTATATATATATATATTTGATTTAGGAAGGCGGTTTGGGTGACATGAAAATTCCTATCCTAGCAGATTACAGTAAGAAAATTTCCAGAGACTATGGCGTGCTGTTGGATAGTTTGGGTGCTGCATTAAGGTATGTGCTAGTGCTAAACTATAATTTCAGTCTAGACGCAGCATATGTTACATACATTACAGTACTGGTTTTCAGAACAGGTAGTAGTCGCCTTTCTGTTTCATAGCTTGCAAGTATTGCTAACATTGTGGTGGCAGGGACACCTACCTACCTGCCTTCTAATTTTGTCTCTTTGTTCTTTAACTTACTTTTTGTTTATTTTCCGAGGATTTTGTTTCGCCAGCAAACACACACACATACACACAAAGCGCAGTGCTCGGACAGTTCCTACTTTTCCTACTTTTTTTCCTACTTTTTCGTATGTTCCTACTTTTTTCCTGTGAAAGACGAAATCGACCTGATTTGACAGAAAATTGTCCAAAAAATCGCTGACTTTTTAATAATTTGGAAATAATCTGCAGTTTGTTTTGCTATATTCCTTAAATAAGGAAGATAATCGAACATAAAAATTTGCAGCATCAATCCCAATCGACTAAGTTTCATCGGTTTTGCCAGTTTCTATGGTAAAATCCAGATTTCGTAAATCTTACGGCAGAGTGTTATATATTTGGCTTTGACACGTTAGCTTAGCAAAAAAGTGAGATCTTATTAAAACTACGTATATACCTCCAAGGTCCTGATTCCGCATAACTTGACAAAATTAGCTGAAATTTGATGTGAGTGTGTTTTCGACCGGGCAGCGTTCAAACATCCCACAGTTTTTGGTTTCGCTGAACTAGACTTTTTCAGATTCTCAGGACCAGTGAAACCGAAAAATTTTAACTTCAGATTGATTTTGCTGTAAAGTTGAGGTGGTTTTCGGGGTTCATAGAACAGCTGATTAACCTTTTTGTTAGCTTTCTATAAGCTAAGGGTTTAAGTTTAGGATGCAAGCTTACATGAGTACACTATATTCGTGAGTACATGAGTACTAGGCATGGGCACGGGTAGTCGGGTACCCGACGGGTACCCGGGTACCCGAAAATTTTCGGGTACCCGGGTCCTGCTTCGGGTACCCGATATCCAGTTAAAACCGGAAAAAACCGGATAAAACCGGATTAATCTGGATCAAGCAAAGAAAAATTTTTTGGCTCAGAAAATTTCTAACCACCGAAAATTTTTGGCTAAGAAAATTTGTTACCACCGATGATTTTTTCAGTTTATTATAACATTAAATATATATATTATAAAAGGATACTACAATAGAAAAACGAAGTATATACTGGGAAGAGGAATTAGTCCTGGTATTTTTCAAATATTTTATAATTTTCTATTTTTAGATTTGTTTTTAAAATATTAAATTTACCTTGCTCTAATAATTTTTTCTTTCTTTAAATTCCTGTTAGAGCAATATGCGGAAATCTAGGAATTAATTCAAACTTAAAATTCACAAGATACAAACAAAACTGTTCGCAGTAAATTAGTGACTTTTGCCACAGCTCTGCGTTGTTCTCTTAAACTGTAAGTAAAACAATACTAATTACCATTAGATGGTGTTAATGGTGACTGAAATGATCTTGAAAGTTTAGTGATTCTATTTAATGCCACATGGTCAATTCCAACGTTGAAAAAGTTTCTTCAATTCCCAACGCTCATTAAGTTTCAATTTTTGTCAACTTTAGCTGTTTCTAAGCTGAATTCCGAACTCAGAAAACGCTCCCAGATTGTTTGAACATTCGTTTAACCAAATCTTACTTACATGGTTACTTCGTCTTCGATGGTTACTTCGTCTTTCTTCGGATACAGTGGAATCGTAATGAGATAAATGAATTTATTTCAAGGAATATTTAATAAATGTCTTGTAAACGTTTAATAAAAGTTCTAAAGGACTTGCACCTCTCATCAGTTTTACGTTTAGTAAAGTTACTTCAAAAGCAAAAGGTCAGACAGAGGGAAAGGAAATTGGAGCAATTCCTTTCAGGTAAAAAAATTATAAAATTAATCTAAATAAAAAATGTAAACACTAATCTTAACACATAAGTCAATTTATTGAGTGAGTGAGTGTAAAATTTTACATTTGTTGTCAGTAAAGTCACAAAAAGTTAAGTTTTTTACCCAAGACATTTTATTTTCTCTTTCATTCAGGTTTCATAAAGAAATTACGTAAAAGAAAACGAAAAGAAACTACGTAAAGCTTAGTACTTCGGGCAGGCTTTGCTTGTTTGCTGCCATTTGTGCTGTTCCAATTTCCAGAGAAAAGCAGTTGAAGTTAGCTAAATTTATTTTGTCATGGGGATTTGCTTTTATAATCCAAATGCTTTCTAAAATTTGTTAAGATTTAAAGGTTTGAGGAAGCGGACAGGGCAAGGGTGGCACGAAACTCAGAAAATTTCTGATCTGAGCGCGGTCATAAAATAACAATTAAAAACCAATGTTGTCCGTATCAGCATCAGCTTCTGATACCGTGACAATTCATTTAGTTAATTTAGTTTATTTAGTTAATTAATTAAGTCCCTATAATCCATTTTAAGTCTTTAAAACTTCTTTCAAATAACTTAGGAATAAAAATCTATCCAATCTAAGCTCAATGTGAATAAGGACTCCTAAAAAAATATAAATTTCAAAATGGCCAAATCCGAAAAATGGGTTAAAAATTTCTCGGGTACCCGAAAGTACTCGGGTACCCGGGTACCCGGGTACCCGAGTACCCGGGTACCCGGGTACCCGGGTAGTGTCGCAATTACCCGACATAGGGCTTCGGGTAGTACCGGGTACCCGGGTCCAAATTTTTGGACCCGTGCCCATGCCTAATGAGTACACTTATAGCTATGGGGGAAAACCCACCCCCATTTTGGGGAAAAAACCCACCCGCCTCCTGGACCAAGAGTTGGAGCTATGAGATCCAAAACATAGCAGCAGAAAGCGCGACTCTTTCTTACCTACGTGTGCAAAGATCAACTCATTTGGTTCACTCCTGCTCATTTTATGACATTTTGAAAATAACACCTACTTTTTGGTCCAACCATGCCAAAATTTTGCAAATATTTGCAATGATGACAAGTCTTCCTCCTTGCACACAGCCAAAATTAGATCGATCCGATGCACCGTTAGTCTGACACATTGCCAAATGTGGCGTGGGAAAACCCACTTTGGGGGGAAAACTCACCCAATTTTTTTGAAAAGTTTTAAACAGGGAACGAATTCGACTTTATAGCACGGTACTATCGAGGACGCTGCATCATCTTATGGTGTCAGATTTGGATAATTTTGCCTCCCTGGCTAGCTTGGGGCCAAAAGCCCTAAAAGTGCCATTGCCTTTTCGGTACTGGAGGACTCAGGACAGGTCCAATTGTGGATTTTAACAGCCAATTGAACGTTAAAAACCATTCTCTACACGATAGCCTAATAAGTTTTATCAAATTACATCGTTTTTAGCATTTGCAAAAATTGACCTGTGTTTATATGTGTTAAACTTTATGAAACCTGTCAGTTTGATGCTGCATTTTCAATGGCACATGAAATCTCAAGAAAGGTACCTAGATCGGGTTTTTTATTTTATACTAAAGTCTGACCAAAAATTCTTGGATCCGAACTGTGAGCGCTTGTCCTGAGTTAACCTTTGAAGTTAGTCTATATAAATTTTTTGAAACCTCAGGAGGAGGAGAATCCGGTAAAACCATTATGTCCGGTGTATATCCGGTTGCCGGATGCCAAATCGATAAAAACGCTTCAGATTCGGAAAGAGAATGCTAATTAATTCATACTCTAGCATATATTGGTTCTTGGCCCAAGACATCTCCGAAAATCCGGTCACATCCGGTCCATGTCCGGTAACCGGATGTCTAGATCACAAAAACTGTACAGCAAGATGGGTAGGTCATACAGTTTTGCTGATTGAATTTTTGGATTCAGCAGGTCGAAATTAGTCTATATACGAAGTTTTGTCCAATTTGGACCAAAATTGCGTGACTTCATGTCTGCTGTAATTTTTGAATGATAGCGTTTTAAAAATGGTTCAAAAATAAGCTATATTGCGTGCGACAAAACTAAGCGTATGGGGTCAAATCTCATATCCGGTTTAACAATTAGACAAAACAAGCAAATCAGCACGTTTTTAAAACGTTATCATTCAAAAATTACAGCAGATATGAAGTAATTTGAGGTTGATGCTTGTTAGGGATAGACAAAATATCATTTTAATGAAATAATGTTACTTCCGGACCAACCGGATACAGAGATAATAGCCCATGAAACTTTAAATTTCAAAGCTCAGAACCGGAAATCGAGCGGATATTCGATTACTTTGACACCGGTAAAATGAAAGTAGCCTCCCAAATATTCATTGTTTCAAAAACTAACATTTTTTATCCGCGATTCCGAGCACCTGACCGGATAAACCGATTTTTCCGGTTTTTTTCGCACCGGATACGACCATAAATCACGCAATTTTTGCTATCGAAATGTTTCTACAACTCTACAAATAAGGTTTTAATTTTGTAGAGGAAGGTATAAAATGCCATGCACAAAATTCGCTCGATAGTTCAAATTTTGTATCGTGGGTCGGTGGGGTACATGGACTTTGCCGACCTGTATTCAACTGGGCTTATTCTAGTGGGGGGGGTGGGGGGACCCCCATAAACACCCTCCCCCCCAAAAAAATCGTTCCCCCCCCCAAAAAAGTGGGTGCCCCTTTTGGTACCAACTTTTACCCTGAAAAAATCGCTGAGAAGGTCAAATTTTCAAAAATTTTCCGGCTTCGCCGGAGATTTTTAGTCAATTTTTGCCTATTTAAGCACTATTTTTGCACTAAAAACGAACTTTTTTGGCGATTACTATAAAAATAGCGCTATTTTTAGCATGTTTTTAGAAAAAATTTGAAAAATTTTCTCCCCCCCCCAAGAATGACTCGCCCCCCGAGGGCCCCCCCCCCCCCCCCACCCCCCCCCCCCCCGAGCCCCCCCCCCCCAAGAAAAATTCCCTAGAATAAGCCCAGTTCAAAATTTCAGGCCGCTGGCTCATCTCTATCGCCCTAACTGGGGATCACGACTTCAACTTGTACACACTGTAGACACTTGTATACATGATCGTTTTTAAAGGATTCAGGACGATTGAAGAATTGATTGGGCCGTACGGAAAATCTGCATAATGACGTTCTGTTGAAGACAAAATTAGATAACTTGCCTGCAAAATCGATTATGAAGCCTGAAAATTCCTACTTTTTTGTTAAAATTCCTACTTTTTGTTCCTACTTTTTCCTACTTTTTTGGAAAATTGTTCCTACTTTTTTCCTACTTTTCCAAAATCGTCATGTCCGAGGCCTGAAAGCGATTGCCAATGGCGATTGTTTCCTTGCGTAGGACGCCGAAAATTTATAAGAAACTAATTGGAATTTTTGTATACGTCAAAATCTCCATTGGGAAGCAAATATTGCTGTTGTGAACAAAGGAATGGCCGTAAACTCAATAGATGTGAGTTTCTTACCTTTTGTGTATAAAGACTGTGCGTGCACACAGTTTTACATGAATGAAAAAGCTGGATTTTGCGTTTCATGTTCATCTAACAGCAGTAATTACTGTTATTTTTGATGTAGTTTTAATTTTTTTGTCGGTCAGTTGTTTTTTGTAGAGGTTTGTTTATCATTGACCCGAAAGGTAAAGTGAGACACACCTATGTGAATGATCTGCCCATTGGACGCTCTGTTGATGAAGCTCTGCGATTGGTTGAAGCCATCCAATACTCGGACACTCATGGAGAGGGTAAGTATGTAGGTCTTTTCTGAGAGTGTGGGTGATAAATTTTTGTACGTATGTTACATTCTGGATGTTTTAATTTTCTGAAACGCATTTCCACCATCTCTTGGGAAAAATTTGTATATACTCCCTTTCCATTCCTTGACTTGTTTTGGTCGATCTGAGTTTTTGTGTGGCCTTTTTCATTATACGATTTAGTATTAATGTGTTTTCTGCATGAATCCTAAATAATGTTATATTATAATAAGTTATTGCAATTTGCAGTATGTTGTTTTATTGAAATTCGGGTTATTTTGAGATGTTTTTTATTTCAGTTTGTCCTGCAAATTGGAAGCAAGGCTCTCCAACCATTAAGCCGGCCGCTGCCAAGGAATATTTCGAGAAAGTTAACAAATAGAAACTGTTATCTATCACTCTGCTAGAATATTATATATATTTTTATTTAAATATACGTTTTCATACGTAATTATTAACCCTATTTCGAGTTACAAGTGTGTATTTTTGTTGTAATTGATGATTCAGTTTTGTGATACATAATTAATAGTCACTATTGTTGATTTTTGCATTCATACAGTGTTTGTTGTGGACAACTGTGTATATGTCGAACAATAAAGTATAGTTGTGTTCATTCTAATAATGTAGAGACGTTTAAACTTTTTGCAGTCTGTGTTTTTCCTAAGCGTTAAGTGTTGGTTGAAGCTTCTTTGTTGGTGTGGGGAGAGGTAGTAGTAATTTCTGAGTAGTCGTTACCTAGCTCTAACGTAAAAATAGTTTTAAGTGAAAGCATGGTTTATTGAATTTTTCGAGATTTGCTTTGCCTTAAGGGGGGACTACTAAAATCGACTTGCCCCGACTTTGTCCGATTGGCCTACTTTTTGGCGAGGATATAGAGCATGGGTGTGGTCAAAAAATATCGGTTACTAAGATCTTAACTGCCTTCCAGCCATGTGCACTTGTCGTGTTTATGTGCCCGACCCCCCATTTTTCACAACTACCAACATAATTGATTAAAAATTTCTACTGACTGCTAGGCCCAAGCTTCAACGCTGCCATTTGCCAATATGATTTGGCACATGTGCCCTATCTGCAGAAAAATGCTAGACGACCGTATCCTATCTGCATCTAAGGGAATTACTCTTTAAAGTTGAAGTTTCGGCCAAAATTTAAAAATTTTTGGCTAACGAAAGGAAAATTTTATTACTGGTGCGAGCTATAAGGCTGTAATTTGGCATAAAAGGAGGCCCGATAGAAGTACTCATTTGTGCCAAATGGTAGGAAATTCTGCCGTGTGAAAAAATTTTTATGTCAGCTTTAATCTTAAAAAATTGCCGAAACCGCCATTTTCAGTCTGTCAGATCCTGTGCAGAGGCTTTCTGCAGCCATAGAAGTCGCAAACCTTCACTAATCGAGCTGAAATCTTTTGTGCATGTGTTTTCGACCTTGCTGAGTGAAAATGTTTCAAAAAATTTTAATTACAAAATTGATTTTTTCGATTTCTGGGGTAACATTGCCCAAAAAAGGCGTTTTTGTCAATCTTTTAAGATTAAAGTTGACAAAAATTTTTTCACACGGCAGAATTTCTTGCCATTTGGTACAAATGAGTACTCCTATAGGGCCTCCTTTTATCCCAAATTACAGCCTCATAGCTCGCACCAGTAATAAAATTTTCCTTTCGTTAGCCAAAAATTTTTAAATTTTTGCCGAAACTTCAACTTTGAAGAGTAATTCCCTTAGATACAGATAAGATACAGACATCTAGTATTTTTCTGCAGGTAGGGACATATGTGCCAAATAATATTGGCGCGTGGCAGCTTTGTAGCTTGGGGTAGCAGTCAGTAGAAATTTTTAATTAATTATATTGGTAGTTGTGAAAAATGGGGGGTCGGGCACATAAACGCGACGGCTGCACATGGCTGGAAGGCAGCTATGATCTCAGTACCCGATATTTTTTGACCACACCCATGCTCTATATCCTCGCCAAAAAGTAGGCCAATCGGACAAAATCGGGGCAAACCTTTCGTAGCCCCCCCCCCCACCTTAAATTTGATTTTTTCGATTTCTGGGGTACCATTGCCCAAAAAAGGCGTTTTTGACAATTTTTTAAGATTAAAGCTGACAAAAATTTTTTCACGCGGCAGAATTGGTAGTTGCGAAAAATGGGGGTCGGGCACATAAACGCGACGGCTGCACATGGCTGGAAGGCAACAAAGATCCCCCCTTAAGTTGGTTATTTTCGATTTCGCTTCACGCGCGGATTTAGTCTTTCTGAACTGGATAGAGATGGGTAATCTTACTCCTAAACTTTTCGTGGATGGCGTCGAAAATGAGTTTAATCGAACCGTTTGAGTGGTCTGGCCCTCGTAGCAAGTTCTGGTACCGTCCCTTTTATCCTAACCAACCAATGTGATGAGCTGTTTCAAAGCTTAATTAGTCCTTGCGGATGACCCCGCCCCGTCATCGCAAGTCTACCTGAGACAGAGCTGGAAGTGCGCCACGGATACCTGCGGGTCGGGTAGGAGGTGGGTCAACACGTGTGACCCGCGGATCTGAAGTGGGTCAGTCGAGGCTCCAAAAGCTTGATTTTAGCACTACAATTTCAAAAATTTATCGGTTTCTCCGAATTCTAGTATTGTCTGTTTTTTGTTTCCCCGTAAGACTGGCCAAAATTATCACAGCTTCCGCAAAGGGATGCAAATGTTTTGGAAAACGACATCGTTTGACATCAGTGCCATGATTTCTGTAAATATTATTAGATACATGGCAAAAATATGTACCAAGTTTAACAGTCAGCAAGGTTATTCCATCAAGCTCAGTAAATTTTTAGAGATATACATTAGACAATTACGATCGTCGGCTGATTCTGCTCCCGAAATATTTCGTAATTGTGCCTTAATTTTATTTTTTCTTTCATTTATTTTGATTTTCAAAATTATATATTAAGATTCTAGATATTTCATTCAGTTGCTTTTCATTAAACTACGGTCATGTTCAAATGCTTTTAACAGCTAAATATTTCCATTAATATTTTATTTTTGACCAAGTTTTAGCCTTAGAGCATCATTATCCAAGTGTCCGCGGGTCGGGTCGGGTGCGGGTCAAAAGTTTTGACCCACTTCCAGCTCTGATCTGAGATACCCATGAGGTCGCCTTGAGCTGTGGCCGATCCAGATAGCCTTAACTAGCTGGAAGAGATTATTAGTCCTTTCGTACCAGAATCTTCTCAGAGCTAACAATTGACAGTGACTAGTTTTTCATTTTTGGCTGCCATTTTTTACTGAGAGCACCTAGGGTCTGTACCAATCGGTAGAGGATTAATTTTTCTAACATTTCTTATCTGAGCGTTGAGTGGGGTCCCCTAGAAAAGGTTAAAAACTGTCAACGTTGGGCACAGGAATTTTTATTAAACTTTCATTGTAGAAAGTCGACAAGTTTATTCCTAGTTGCAAGATTGATTCTGAAAAAGAATAAAAAACAAACAAACGAATTGGTTTATTCTGTAGACAAACAGCATAATAATTTCAGAAATTATTTAATTGAATGCAAATAGTTATTTCCATCATGTAGCAGAATACATAAATGTGTATATACGTATCACCAGAACTGTGAAAAATGTGAACAAATACACGGACAACTTAGATTGATAGTACTAAACAAGATGTGAAATAAACATAAATGGGGAAAAATACAGTTAAAGAGAGCTGAGCGTCTAAGAAAAGGATGGGGGAAAACCACTTGTCTGGTTACTTAATACCCCGACCCCTGAGAAAGTCAGAAAAATTCATGTTAGATATAGACCGTTCAAAGCTGGCCAAACTATTCGAGTTTACAACCACATTTGGCAAACTGTTCCAGATATCGGTTATTCTATTAGTGTAAAAACATTTAGTGGACTCTCTCGTACATAATGAAGGACGAAGCTTAAACGTGTGTCCTCGCAAACCCACAGGCTCCCACGCGCATCATTTTTTCTTCCATAGCATATGCGAGTATAGTAGAAATTTTGGCTTTCCAATGCTTCATCACATGAATTCGTTTCTTCAATTTTAGCACAACCTGTCGTCCCCTACTCCTACTATGGACATCAGTCCACCATCCGTTGAGACGGAAGAAATCTACTATGAGACAGTCCCTGAACTGCACCTCCACTGTCTCACCTGTGTGATACCGTCCCTCTGCCTGCCCAATGCCGGCTGCCCCCTTCGCTCCTGCCCCAATAGCCCCTGCCGAGCCAGGCTGCATGCCTGCAAGCTGGAAGACCACCTTCTAAACATCTGTCCTGAACAAGCCGTACCCTGCACTAATGCCCACTATGGGTGCCCCCTGATTTTGAAGCGACGCCGTCTGGGTCCACACCTAACCACTTGCCCTGCCAGTGTGTTACACTGTTGTCGAGAAACAAATCGACAATTTGTGACCAGCCTAGGTCGGCAGCATTTGCGAGATATGGCTCAGCGGGATCCGAAACTGAAATCGCCGGCTGTCCTCAGTCCCTGTTCAGGGCTGGAACTGGATCTGTGCTATGCCTTTCGAGATCAGCGAGCTTTGATGGGCATGTTTCGGGTGCCCAAATCGCTGCGGGATAAACGTCTGGACTTCTACAATAAACGATATCCCATTGTGCCCTGCGGACTGGAGCCGCAGTTTGGTGATAATTTAGGTGACGTTAGATAGGCAGATTTCATTTGAGATGACTTTAAAATTTTAAAACTGTGTGTGTTCGCTTAGCACGGTAAACACAGTGTCGCTAACAGTAACCGCAATAAAATTCAATGAAAACATTTATCCAACATAGATGTTAACGTTTTTAACCAGCTAAATGCTCGAGTTTTTAGGGTTTTTTAAGTTTATTGTGGGTTGGATCCTATTCCACAATTTTAAGCTAGCTGTATCCTGTTCTTAGTAAAACCTAATTTGCCATGTCAATTTTTGCCGTGGCAGTGTGGGCTTTTTCTGCTGGGGTGGGGAGGGGAGTGCCCCCTTTTTTTGCCCCCCCCCCCCTTTGGGCTTCCCCGACTTACCTTGAGGTGCTCAGAAAATGCCTAATTTTAAGAATTTTGGAATGTACCTTGCCTTGACCAAAATTTTTTGAAAACTTTATTTTTGAGCACTTTTTGGCTTAGTTATAGTTATAACTTATAGTTATAGTTATATACGAAGAGAACAGACTATTTTCCCTGCATTTTTAGCATTTTTAGGCCAGTTTATTCCCTTTACTTTTTGGGTCCCCCCCACTTTCCCACCCTTATTTTTTCGCCTAGAAGATGCTCTGGTACTAGTGTGAAATCTTCCTGCAAATTTGTTCTTATTTGTATGAACAAGAGTTTATCATAGGGGTCGCGGCAGCGACCCCTATAATATGTGTGAAAAGTGGCTAGTAGC
>JASAND010005957.1:0-26780 GCA_030248195.1 Trissonchulus latispiculum | reverse complement strand
CCAAGAAATAGCCATATGCACAGCAGAAAATATATAATAAAGTGTGTTATATACGTCCTGACGGCCCGACGGGGCCCACGGGGCCGCCGGGGCTGACGGGGCCGTCGGGGCCCACGGGGCCGCCGGGGCCGTGTAACGGGGCCGCCGGGGCCGTGTAACGGGCCCGGGCCCCAAAGTCAACGGGGCCGGGCCGGGGCCGGGCCGTTAAAAAATTTTGCGGGGCCGGGCCGAAACGGGGCCGGCCCGGCCCCGGCCCGGCCCGGGCCCCGGCCCCGTTACACGGCCCCGGCGCAACCCTATCCAATAGGAGTTAATGTCGCAAGATAATGTTGTATTGTAAAGAAATCAAAGTGTATACTGCAAACTTATTTTGAACTATTGACAAATTAAAATTAGAAAACCAATTTTAGATTATTATTTTGCGAAATCGCGAAATGATTGACTTGTCACTAGTTATTTCTTTTGATATCGAACTGAAATTATTCTTTAAATACCTAAGTAAAGGTTTCTGATTTCTGAGCAGGCGCATGTCTTCCCTTCCCTTAGCATACAAAATAACAATGTCGCACAATTACAGTATTTGGTTCAGCAATACAACCTACGTTCTTCCTACTTCATGCCAAATTAATGGAAAAGCCAAACATTTATTGTAATTTCATGATTCGCCTGTCAAACGCTAACTACTTAATTCCCTAATGCACCTATGTGTAGCTCCTAAGCAACACTGGTGCTCAAAACTCCGCAACCGCTTAGATTGCTGACAGGCAAAGACTGCGTGTAGGCTGTCAGTTCTGCTGCTTAAATATTGTATAAACCTAATTTACATAATTTGAGCACAAAAATCTTGCCTAACCTGTGCTGAACTGCTGAAGATAGGACTTCTGAATAGAGAAATGACTCACAATGTACTAAACATAGGATCCGAATGAAGCATAAAGACTGCCAGTATAAGGTATATTGCCAATACTCTTGCAAAGGGGTAAGCAAAAGGCTGTTAAATGGAGTCTGGGGACGCTGGGGCCGTCGGGGCCGCCGGGGCCGTGTAACAGGGCCGGGGCCGGGGCCATGTAACGGGGCCGGGGCCGGGGCCGTGTAACGAGGCCGGGGCTTGGGGCCGGGCCCGGGCCGGGCCAGGCCCGGCCCCTGCCCGGCCCCGCACTTTGGGAAGGCCCCGGCCCGGCCCCGGCCCCGTAATTTCGCTAACGGCGCAACCCTAACTCAAATTGGCTATCGTTAACGTTATACATAAATATATTGAAGGTACAAGCTATCTCAAAATTTTCTTAGAACAAACCTCCCAGGGTCCGACCCTATGTTAATGAATGTGTATTGCCATTAACTAGTTTAGTTGTACTTTATGTACTCTTGGTTGTACCAAGAGTTTAGAATACCAAGAGTAAGACACTCATCTCTTCCTAATAGAATAAGCTTGCAAGATGCTCGAAACATTAAGGCCGAAATCTCGGGGGGCTTCTCTTCTCAGCATGTAAACATACAACGCTGACATTTTTAAAAACGGGCGTTTTTGACAAATTAAATAATGTAACTTAAGGTGCTGGTTCGGGTTCGTGTATTTTTGGAGGACTTTAAAAGCGCAATTGTTGTTGAAATTCATTCAAATTTGCTGCAATTACACCATTTAGCCTATAAAACATTTTAGAAAAGTCGCGGCTTGAAAATTTGAGTTTTAGAAAAATTAGCTTTAATCCGCCATAACTTGTACTGTGGCCAACCTACACGGGTGACCTTATAATCATTGGAATCCTTTCACCAAGACCTACAAGTTTGTTCTTGAGAGTATTCTTCGATTCCTTAAGGTTTAAGAGATAACAGCGAAAATTAATTTTCGAGGTCCAAAACCGGCCATTTTTCGAAAAATCAAATATTCCAAGATTTCGACAGCTTCAACGGCGCTGGTCCGTCGGTCAATTGTCCGTATTCGTAGTTCTAAGGGCCATGTTTAATGTCCCAAGGAGAGCTCTCTGCGGCATCTCTGAATACGTACAGCAACGAAAACGGGAAATTTTGAAAATCGCAACTAGTTTGTTTTGAACACGGATTTCTCTCAACTCAGGCAAACAATTCAAAAACGGCTTTACACACGCATTTTTGAAACAATTGCAGAGGGTTATTTTTCATGGTTTTGCGTTTTGTGCTTCAGTTCGAGAGAAATAAGAGTCCAAACTTGAAGATTTTGACGAAAATCGGACAAAATTTACGTTTTTGTCAAAATCTTGAGTTTTTTTACTCGTTAAACAATTTCAGAAAAAAATAGCCCTCGGGAAGACGCTTCTTTTGAAGCCTGAACTGGTCGCTTTTCGTTAGCTTTCCCACACTACGAGAAATCCATGTTCAAAAATTGTTTTCATGTTATTGCAAGTTGTTGTTCTAATTTCATGTTGTTCAAGACGAAGAGTTGAAATGAGGCAGCTATACTGTGCCTAGTTCTTACAAGCACATTCTAAGCTTTAAAATGATATAAAAATTATCATTGAACTCCAGAAATTGAACAAATTACAGTTTTTCAAAATTTGCTGCAAATACCCGAACCAGCACCTTAGCTAGAAAACTCGTACAGCAATAATTTTTAAATCATTATGTTGCGTAGAATGAGATCTTTTTAACGATATAAAAATTATATAGTTCGGTTTAGGCAATCCCTCATAAATTCAGCAACAACGTGAGGCATTTCCAAGAAATGATGAAATTCCCAGAATTTTCGTGGCAAGGATGCTTTATTGCCAGATTTCTAGGAGATTACCTAAAGCGAACTGTATAATTTTTATATCGTTAAAAAGATATCATTCTACGCAACATAATGAATTAAAAATTATTGCTGCACGATTTTTTCTAGCTTAACTTATAGTATTTAATTTGTCAAAAACACCCGCTTTAAAAAAAAAACGTCAGCGTTGTATGTTTACACGCTGAGAATCCCCCCTCGAGATTTCGGCCTTAATGTTTCGAGCATCTTGCAAGCTTATTCTATTAGGAAGAGCTTATTACTTACTCTTGGTATTATAAACTCTTGGTTGTACCTTGCTGATTGTTGACATTTTTAAAAATTTCATTTCTAAATTGAAACATTCATTTCTTATTATCCATCGCATTTTCAGGAGATGACATCCAAAATTTCTATGAAGCTATAAATTGCCTTTTCATATTCTAACATTGTTATTGTTTCTGGTTCGTTTCAGCAAGAGTTTATAATAGGAAGAGTAGGACACTCAGCCCTTTCTAATGTTTTAAGCTTGCTATATGCTCGAAACATTAAGGCCAAAATCTCGGGGGGCTTCTTAGCGTGTAAACATAGCAAGCTGACATTTTTCAAAAACGGGCGTTTTCGGTAAATTAAATATTATAACTTGAGCTAGGAAAGTCGTACAGCGATAGTTTTTATATCATTATGTTGCGTAGAATGTGATCTTTTTAACGATATAAAAATTATGTAGTTCGGTTCTGGCTATCTCATACAAATCCGGCAATAAAACATCCACGGAAATTTTAGGAATTTCATCATTTCTTCAAAATGTGTTACGTTGTTGCCAGATTTGTAAGAGATAGCCAGAATCGAACTATATAATTTTTATATCATTAAAACGATCACATTCTACGCAACATAATGATATAAAAATTATCGCTGTACGACTTTCCTAGCTCAAGTTATAGTATTTAATTTACCGAAAACGCCCGTTTTGAAAAATGTCAGCTTGCTATGTTTACACGCTAAGAAGCCCCCCGAGATTTTGGCCTTAATGTTTCGAGCATATAGCAAGCTTAAAACATTAGGAAGGGCTGAGTGTCCCACTCTTCCTATTATAAACTCTTGGTTTCAGTTATTGGTGTTTCAAAGCGAATGTTTCACGATGTTTTGAATTTGTGACATTTCTTCAATACGTACCAGCTACAGCCAACATTCTTAAATAGAAAACAAATCAGTTATAAAAATTATATGCTAATTCAGCAAAAACAAAATGATTAAATTGGAAAACAAGCAAGTGTTGAAAGAAAAATAAAAATACACTCAAGAAATCAACACAGCTAAGCTAACCCAAAAATTCTAACCCGGTGTAAGGACTTAACCCACCTAGGTGAGGAGGGTTCAGTTTAGGCCTGCTTAACCCAATTGTAATCCCGATTTCTAAACCCGGGTTTAATGATAGGATCGGGGTTAACACTAACCCTAAAATAGCCTGTTAACCCCGATGCGAAACCCGGGTTAAGCCAAACCCGGGTTAAGCCAAGTTTTGATAGGATAGGATTTGGGTCAGTAACCCATTTCTAACCCGGGTTAGTGAGTTAACCCGGGTTAAGAACATTGATAGGATCGGCCCCGGGAGGCTCCGTAAATTCTTGTGTGGTTACCTTGTTTCAACTACCTTGGGGTCACCGGTTAGTTCCAAATTCTCCGCATTATGCTCGTCCGGGTATTTGTTCTCAGTGTGGCCAACCAGCAGCACGTTCTTATGAAAGTGGGGATATTTTTATGTCTACCCCTCCTGGTTTTCTGGATGAAACTTTTACCGGGTCCCCATATTCAAGTCTATCCGAAAATTCTCGTATTGTCGATATTTATTATATTGTCGATTTGGCTCAGCTCGTCGACTATATCGCCGAACGCCCTTTATCTTCAGGTCTCTGTCAACGGAATCCTTCTCATCGAAAAGGTCCACATATTTGGAATACTAAGGGTGATTCAACAAAGGGCATTTCTTCTTTTCCGACGAAGCCACCGTCTCCGGGTACACGGATGGACAAACCTTTCAAGTGGTTTCAGGAGACTCTTCTACAGTATCCTCTGGAGAAAATCCGTCGCGTTTATTTTTCGGATAATTCTGTTACCCCTCTTCAGGAAGAAGCTGTTCTCGAATACGGGCTGGTCCAGATTCGGGAAACCTATATGTCCGTTCATTTGCTGAGTCTTTACTCTCCTCTTTTAGAAAAGGACTTTCTGCTGCTCAGAAAAACTCGTGCGTACGGTCAGAAGGGCCAGCTTAAAACGCTACGCAAATTGTCCAGCTTGTCCGTTGAGCCTAAGCCCCTGTCAGTCACAGATCCTCCCTTTGATTCCACCGAGATGATTTTTCTCAGATACGAGCCCAAAAAGGGTAGAAGTAAGGGTGACAAAATCTCGGCATACCTTCGCCCGGACCTTACGGTCCCTACTGCACAGAATCCTCGGATTCCTGAGGTTCACGTCCGGGATTTAGACATCTTTGTGTCCGCGCCCCTGCGGGTAAACCTGTGGGTGGTAGCTTCTAAGGCGGAAAAAGTTCAGGGTGCTGCGAAGCGTGTTAAGGAGGCACTGCACGAAGAACAAGACTTCCGGGCGGTAGAGGAGCATGAGGACCCGGAGGATCTACCGGTAGATTATCAGCCAAGTCAGCTGAATTTGGCAAGTTTTCCGACTTCGCCTCCGGGAACTCCTCCTCATTCTGCACCTCTGTCTATGGATACGTCTGTTGGGCGTTTGGTGATTGACTAACGTCCACGTGCTCGCTCCTGGTCACCTCCAAGGTCGGGTGCGGGTGCAGTCGGTTCTGGGCGGTCTCCTTACTTCAGGAAACGCTCCGTTCCTCCACTCCCCGGTATCACCTTACACGTGGATAATCTACTGGACATGTATGCGGATTTGCCTACAAAACCAACTCCTCCGGAGGCTGCTGAAGCTTCACTCAAATATTTTCAGCAGTTGGCCGCCCGGACTTCTGCTTCTGTTTCTGCTGCTTCGCCGCTCCCGGAGCAACCTGCTCCGTGCTTGCTGCCGCCGGTTTCGGTAACTATTCCGGTGAAGACCACAAAACTTCGAAAAACTGTGGTCCAGACTCCTACAGGGGAAGTTTCCATTGCGCAGCCTCTTCCATCTACCTCGGGCATAAGTGCATCTAGCAACCAAGAGTCGCTTACTCACTGTCCACCACATACCTCCGGACATTCTGAGTCGACTACGTTGGATTTCAATTACTATCCAGGCGTCGGCTACTACATAGATCGTGGCCTGGTACTCCTGGGGTCACGACATCTAGCTTGTTTCCGACTTCTGCGCTACCTGTGACGACTTCTCTGCCGGTTTCTACTCCGGTTCGAGCGAAGCTTCCACCGCAGCCGGCTCCTGTTCCTCAAACTTCGGTGCGGATGGCCCCGGTGGTTCAGCCGCCAGTATTTCCTGTGTCTACCGCTCAGGCTCCGGTTCTTCGTCTCCGACAGGAGGGGATGACTCCCCCCTTCCGCCCGCTCCCACTCCCCCTCTACTTCCGCGTTTTTTCTACTCCGCAGCGGCTTACTCTAATTGGCCTTTCTCCAGCTTTAGACGTTTCTGTTTCAGTCTCCGAGCTTGATGAAACCCTTCGTCGCCTTGCTCAAGACTCATTTTTTCAACTTCTGCCTAATATTGGTACACCGGAACAACTTTTTGCTTTGGAACAGTATGGGTTATCCCAACTTCAGATTTTTGATAAATTGGGTATTCCCCCTCCCTGAAAACCCTTGGCTTTTATTCATGCTGTTTTTCAAATTGATACTTCTCACATGCCAAATTTATTTAAGATTTTTTATCCAGAACCCCCGGTAAATCCCCTACTCGAGACGTCAGCCGGAGGTCTGCTGTCTTTGTTGAATTTAAATCTGTCTGGACTCTCTGGTGGGTCGGACGCTGCGGCTCCGGGTTCTGGCCCTTTGCGGTCTACGCCCGGTCCCGAGCTCCCGTCTGCTCCGGCAGTGCAGGTCATGGGTGTTTCTGATCAACCTGGGCCATCCCACCGTCCAGATATTCCTGCTGTTTTGGATGTACCTATGCAGGAGGAGCCGGTGGTTCAGCTTCATGTTCCGCCTCCACAGCCTCCGCCTCTTCAAGTTGCTCCGTATTCGGTTTCGCGGTTTGTAGGTCTTCCAACGGATAGACAAGTCGTTTGGCCTGAATCTCATTTTTTGTTTCCATCAAAATTAGTTCTGGATGTGACTGGCCTTGTTCCGGGATCGCTCTCACCTGAGGCGACTCCTACTATTGTAGTTGATCAGCGTCCGCAGTATATTGTTCCACCTTTGGCTGGTCCATATAAGGCGACCAAGATTATTCGTGAGCGCGGTTTAGCCCAGGTTCCCCGGGGTTGAAGAAATTCAACGAGTGTCTTCCCAATTTTGATGATTCGGATAAGCAGCTGCCTTGCGGCACTCAACCGTTTACTGGGCCTCAGAAGGTTGATGAAGCCTTTTGGCCTGGTGTTCACTACTTGATCCATCATTATCCATACATGGTTCCTTTTCGGATTCATTCGGAGCCATATTGGCAAATTGCTCGTCTTCCGGATCTCCAGCCTAAAATCGACGGATCTTCTTTGAATCCCTATTTTATTGCCATTTACAATTTCTGGGATTAGGTTTTTCGTCGGAATGATATTCCTTTTGCGGTGACTGACAATGTTTATGATACTTTTTGGCAGTGTATTAAAAATCTCTTTCCGGAGGCTGAGGTGCATTGCACCCCAACGGAACACAAATTTGTCACTTCAGACGGATCTCCTTACCCGACCTTGGACCGCTACTGTTGGACAGTCCACCTTGACTTCCCTCCGATCTACCGTGACGGCTAGATCGGCGGTTATGACGCCTTGGAGCTTCTCAGCCCATGCCACCGGGTCGCCGTCGCGAAGTTCTTAGTGATACCAAGTCAAAAGGCCAGAATTGGATGGGAAAAATTTGTATGATCGTCCGGCGGGAGCTTTTCCCCCAGCTTCCTCATGAGCTGGCTGTCCGAGAAGCTGAGCAGAACCTCCGGGAGGCTAAGTACCCTGCTCCTTTGTAATTTGTTTTTGTGTATGCGGTGGGGTGGGATATGTGTGTGGCCCGTGTGTGAGGGGGGATACCTTTGTTACGTATTAACCTGTGTATTGGGGGGATTTGTTCTTTGTTTCTTACATGTCATCTAACAGTTATTTTTCAGATACAAATTTGATCTATTTCTCCTTGAATACGATTTTCTTGTTCTTTACAAAAAGTATTCCTTTATTTGAATTTTCATGTTCCAACATTTCAATTAAAAGTTGAGTGTTCTTTTCGGAGCGAATTGAATTTTCTGGATTTTTACACATTTTTACACAACTACTTATTCCATTTTATCAAAATTTTATCTTTAACTGTATTTTATTTTAAGTATGCAATAGCACTGGGGTTGTTCTACCGTTCCCCATCTCGGCGGGTAAGTGGTTGCTCGTCGCCTGTGTCTGGCTTATGGCGAGGCAAGGGTGGGCGGTCAACCCCGGACCGGCATCTTAGACTCCGTAGTTCATCTTTTCGCTTTCTCTGATTTCGGCGCAGTCTACGGTCGCTGGTTGTCTGGATACTCTCCAGGCTGCAGTAGCCATAGGCTCGCGCCCTTTCTTCCCTAAATTAATCGGGTCCGTATGATGTACTGTATAGGCCTATGCGCCTTATATCTGTGACTTGTGGCATACGTGCCCTATATTATGCTATCTTTTCTACTGTAGGCCCCTCGTGCCGTATGTTATTCCCCATATATTATGCCGTATTTAATCCTTTTTTATTTGTTGTTGTTTACTGTAACATACTTTCCCCTTCCCTCCCCCCCAGTCCCTCTACGGCGGCGAGTTCCCCTTTATGATGTTATATATGCTGTGCAAATTGTTTGTGCCCTTATAATTACGTTAGGACCCGGAGGATTCCATGGTTGGAGATGGGCCCGAAGGTGCGGGTTGGCCCGGTAGTTGGTGATTTTGGGCCTGGTTAGTCTCGTGTGGCCGGTGATTGTTTCTTGGGCTGGAGCGGCTTGCGCCGTAGGGCGCCCGCTCCCCTCCCGGAGGTTGGTCCGATAGTGGCTGTGAGGTCTGCCCCCTACGGCATGGTTCTCGGCGGCCTTCCTGGCCTATCAATTGTGAACTTTTTATTATGTCAGTCTGTCTTGTGATTGTTGTGCATTCCGGTTCCTCCTACTCGTCCGCTTCCCCTCCCCCATCTTGTCTAACTTGCGTTCTGTTTTCATTCCATCTGCATGCTTTACTGTTGTTTGATAGCTTTAATAGGTTGGGGAGGAATTCATTTGGGTTATACTTTATAGGGCTTTCGCTTGATTATCACTTTTTAAATTTTATTGACTTTTAAACATTTTCTGCTTATTTCTACAGTTTCCTTCGAGATTCTTTCAAAAGGGGTGCCCTCCAGTTCGGCTAGTCCGTCCTATATATGTAGTATATTATCCTTTTTCTAACTGCTTTTGTTTTGATTCTACTACTGTACCGCGGGTTTACGCATAATTTTGTACTGCCATTTATGCCTTCCATTTTGCCATTTTGTCGGTGCAGCTAAAATTCTATATGTGTGCTTTACCTTTTATGCAGCTTTATTTTTGGCATTTAATAAGATTCGTGCATAATATGCTTACTCCGGGGAGGCTTCCCTGGATTGTGTACGCTTATGACATTTTGTTCTTTTCGCGCAATTTCTCATAAATTTCTATAAATTTTCCGTCGGAGTAGCCTCTCCCGGAGCGTCTATATATACTATATTCTTTATCTACAGCTGGGTTTAAATTTCTATGTCTTCCTTTGCATAGTCTTGTACAGTATAGTTTCTATTGCATAGTCGTCTAGTTTTCTAAAATGTATAGCTTTGAATTTGTGCTACCGTAGTGTGACGTTTCTGAAAAAGAGTTTCCCCACGTTTGTTAAAATTTTTTTCGGGTTACTCTCCCTTTTGAGACCTGCGCTCCCGTCGCGGCTGAATCGTTATTTGTCTTCTGTGTTGAGTCTATGTACTCTATATATGTTGTGTGTTGTCCGGCACGTGCCGAAGTAGCTTTACCCGTGTCTCGAAAACAGACCCCTAAAATTCGGCGAAGCCAGGGGCTCGAGTGAGATACAGTTTTAAATCTTTTTGCTTTCTAAAGCGACGTTTTATCTTTACTAGTACCTAAGTTACGTAGGCTAACCCTCATTTTTATTACTAATTTTGCCTGGAGGCCGCGGCGAGGGCGCGCGTTTCAAAAGTGGGGGTAATCTGTGAAGTAGTTTTCTATATTCTCCTTGATTTTTATTTAAATTCATTTAAAATGTAGTGCTATCTTTACAAACGATAAAAATTGTACTCCCGTTGTAGGGAATATACATATCCCCTTACAAATATCCATGTTATGTGTGTACGCTCAATGCAGCCTTTTCGCCTAGCTAGTCACTGGCTTGACGCCACGTGTTAGACTAGTTAGTCGGGGAAAGGTTGGGTGTGTTGGGCGTCCCCACTATTGGGTATTTCCTACTGGGAGGGTAGGTGTTTACTTCCTATTGGTTGGGGGGAATTCCCAAGCCCCGCCCACCTGGGGGGTCTCTCTAAAATTCCCCACAACACGTTGGTTGTTACTTGTCTGCCTTGCTGAATAGTCGGGTCTCCCCAACTATTCTTTGCGCTCCCCCCCGCTTGCAACCCACTCCGCTCCTGCAGGTACGTTGGCCAGCGGGCCGTATTTACTGTGTGTAATTACTGTACGTCTGTGTTAGCTTAGTGTGCCGGCCTTGCGCCTATATATTATTCTATAATAAATATTCTCTGTATTTGTTCCAACTAGGGCTAGTTAGGGTTAGTCTAGGTAGCCTACGTAGTAATTTATAGATTTACTATCTATTGGCGAGGCTTCCCCAGGACTGGCTCTCCCCAAGCCAGGTGTGTTATCCATTGTGGGCGCAATCCTAGTAGTGACTTTGCACTGTCAATTCGGCATTCCCGCTACATTAGTCCGCCAGGAGAACGAGCCTATTCTGCTCTGATCTTTGATTTGATCTCTTCATCTGAAGAAATAGAACCTTGCGTTCGCCTGGAACTTGATTTCCTGGACTTACCTTGGTTCCGAATCTGAATTTCCTGACCAGATCTGATCCCATCAATTGAAGAGACAGAACCTTAGCGTTCGTTTGAATTGCGCCATCTACGTATCTACGTGCCTACCTACGATTTTCCCTAAGCCTTAAACGGCAAGTCTGAAGCGCTTGGCTTTTCCTGGGGTGTAAGTTTTTGGCCTCATACGTACTTTATTGATTTTTTTTTCTCCCCCCTTTAAGTTTTCTGAGCGTGTCAGACACACCAAGCCTTAACGGCCAGTGACCTTTTTTCAATTCTGTTAGGCCTGTGTTTGTTTAGTTAGGCGGAGTGTGTGTCTAGTGTACGTACGTCCTACATTAGTCTGCTCGTGTTAGGCTATTTCTCTTTATAATTGGGGTATACGTTGAGTTAGAGTAGGGACATTTTTCTGGGATTCTAAGATAGGTATAATTTCCTTTAATTTACCGTTATTTTAACTTTTACAATAATTTTTTCTCGTGTTATTTTAACTGTATTTTCATCTTTTGTACCTGTCTAATTTTATTTTCTCTTTCAGGTTAACTTGTCCCTAATTTTATAATAATTATTCATTAATTCCTTCGTATACTTTAATTTAAATAACTTTCTTTATTCAAATTTGGGTACGTACGTATATAAATTCCTTGTTTTTCTCAAGATATTTTCAGCTCAGAAGTACTTTTTCTATGGAGAATATCACTGAACGTCGGGCATCCAAACGCCTCCAGGAAAAGGCCTTGCGCCATGACACTACAAATACAAGAAGGCATGGGACCTGTGATTCTACCTGTGTAAGTTGTCCGTCCATGCGACCTAAGTCAAATTCTGTTCACGGGGCGCCCTCCAAACGAGTAAGTAAGATAAAGGGGCGCCCCCGAGCAGATTCGTTGCCTTCGAAGCAGGTCTTGACGACCGAAATGGTTCATAATGATGAAGAAGAATCCACTGAAGAACGTCGTCCGTCAGAAGCATCAAATGGATCATTGGAGTTTGGTTCTGGTCCTCCAGTTTTCAACTTAGAAGATGAAGAAACAGCCCTAGACGGGCAAGAAGCTGCAAACCTGGTTCATTCTGATCCATCCATTGCTCAGTCTTCTGCTCAGGCTGGGCCTAGTCGTCGTCATCACGTCACTCTGGAGCGGCCATTACCTCCCCTGACCTGGAACCTGACCGTCGACGAACCTAGTCCATCCGGACCGGGCTTCCAACAGAGCCCCGGGGACCAGACTGTAATTTTCGGTTACACAGCCTATTTTAGTGACGCCAAGTCCGGCCGAACCATCTAGTCACGAGATTTCGATTCGATCTGACGTCGCCGCTACGGGCGTAGTTCCGGCAGCTTCGCCTACTGTGACTGTTGCCTCGTCAGGCAGTACGCCAATGGTGGTATCTTCGCCGTCTCCACAGCCTGAAGCTTCTGCAGTGGTTCCTCCTGCTACAGGACGCGGTGGTCGTGGTCGTGGCAGTCGCAGTTCCACTGGATCTGTGTCTTCAGAAAAGTCTGTCGCGTCGAAAGCTTCTTCCAGAAGTCGTGGACGGGGTAGAACCCTCGCACAACGGGAGGCTTCACGCCCAGGCTCTGCTGAAACTGAAACCGAAGTTCGCCAGGAACTTGCTCAGCCTTCTACTTCTGATCCAGTCGTGGAAGTAGAACCGGTGTCATCTACCACAACGGTTCCTGTGGCGCCTTCGACCCAAGCGGTCACTTCGGCACCAACAACGACCACTCCAGAACCACAACTGACCATCATCGTGACGAATTCCCAATTGATGACGTCAACTCCATCTACCAGCGCGGCACCTTCTCGTCACTTACCTTTTCCGTGGGAATCAACTTCCCCACCTTTGATGTCAGCTGATAATGAAGAAGGTCCACGCACCTCACAGGGTATGAGCACAGCAGAAGAACTGATCCTTCGTGAGCAGGTCATTTCATTATCCGAGGATCTCAATCGACGTTTTCCAACTCGTCGTCCCCTTGGAGTTCCTGCCTCGATGGAAGCCCAGCAGCTCAATGAAGCAGCCGGTTGGAGACAGCCTCGTCTGGCAACTGTGCCCGACATTCGTCCAGCTGGTGATCAAAAGGGCTACTCTATTCCAGCGTGCTCTAAATCCCGAGAGACTGGTTCACTGGTTTACACGAGGAAAGTCCCTCCTGATTTTTATTCGGGCTATACTCGGGATAACTTCCCTACTTTCCGAGTGTTGCTGGTTAGCCATCATTACCACCTACAAAACGTGGGATTGGGCAATGTTACCAATCGGGTACCAGATAAAGCTGTGTTCGAAGAATTTAAACAGGAATTTCCTGATGACCATGAACTGACTCATATCAACCTGAGTCGATGGCCTCAGCCGCCTTATATCTATATGCGGGACGGTGACCGTAACTGGAAACCTGTCCACATTCCTTCGCCGCCTGGCATCGACGAAGTCCATCCAGTGATTAGCCTTTTACGGCATATTGTTCTGGCTTGGTTGGAAAAGAAGGCTACGACAGAGCTCCAACTTCCGGACCAACCTCTGTCGAAGGTCATTACCAGAATGCGTGAGCTGAATCCGGCGATCGCCAGTAAACTTACTATCGATTGGACATTCCAACCGCATGGTCAAGGTCGTCGCTTACATATTTGTAAGGCGAAGATCCATCCTTACTATCGCGAGGATGGTACATATTGGCCTGGTTTCACCCACGATCGTTCGGATATCTCAACACGATGGGCAGAAATCAAGGTCCTTGCCGATTTTGTCCCTGAACTGGAGAATTACCCTCACCTTATTGATGCGCAGAAGAAGGACGCTATCTTTCAGATCCCTTACCATGCGAAACGTCAGCGTGTTCGTACAACCGCTGTCATCGACGCGATGAAGCAGTACTATCGACCTGGAGTCGAAGGAATCCAAGATGTGGAGCCATATCGGTTCCTCTATCTCTATCTGAGAAAGCGGTTTCCTTTCTCCTCGATGTTCGAACACCCTGGCGGTATGAATCTCGATGTGGACCAATTGCGTCAACGCAAGTTGGGAACGAAGGAGCATCTTTATCAAGCTAGAAAAGCCCATTTTTGCCGAGCTAAGCGCGTCGAGCAGGGCATCTTTCAAGAAGCTCGGTCCTCTGGCTACGCCATCAAAGCCAAAGTAGATGCTGAAATGGATTCATACCCACAGGAGCGTCTTCTGGTTTGGCGCATGGGAGCTGATCTTCTTTCTCAGCGCCTCATTATCTATCACTCCTTCTACTATTCTGAAGAGATGCAGAAGGAATTGGTCGAAACCTTGGGCTGCCTTTACGGCAAAGCTCATGAGGACTTCTATTACGGTGTGGGATTCAATATGCCTGACATGCCAGATGGTCGTCCTGTTACCAGCAAAGCGGACCTCCCTCCCTCTGGAGAGCGAGCCTGGGTCTACAATCTTGACCGTTGGCTTGGCCAGAACCTCCAGGGTGGCATGTACACGGAACTTTTTCTCTGGTTCACACAGGCCGGTCCAGACGACTTGTTCAAGGATCGCTTCACTCGAGAGCCCTTGGACCTGGAAGATCTTCAGGATTTCAAGCATCTCGTGACCAAACGCATTCGCATTGTCGCGAAACGATATAAGGATGGTCTTTCGGCCCCTCCGTTCCATCGTGAGGGCCCTCCGGACCGCCTACTCTACCATCAAGTCGATATGCCAGTCAATCGAAGCGGTGCCCACATGGCTGGTTTGGAACCTCCAGACCGACGAAATGATATTTTCTTCCCAGCCATGGCTCTTCTCCATTGGAACCCACTCGAAGGAATGCCTACCCGAAGGCCCGATCCAAGAGCCATCGTTTTCAGAGAGATGTGAGTTTGCCGGCATGTCGCCAACCAAAATTGACTTCGAACCTGCTACCTTGGTTTCCTTCATGGATCCATGACTGTTCATCTTATCTGATGCCTGGAATCACTCCGTACAATTTGGATATTCCATAAACATTGCCAACTCTCCATTCCATCATTGTGACTTTTTCCTGAAATATAAAAACATCAAAATCGTGACTTTACTACCGAATGTGACTGTTTTATCACTAATCGTGTTTATTTTTATCCTATATCTTGTCGTATATTAGTTAGTTTCGTACTAGTTTTGTTCAAACCCAACTCCTGTATGTTTGTTATTTTTGTTAGTGTATTTGACTTTATTTTGTCTTTTTTTTTCTTGTTAGTATGTTACATTAGTCCCCATAGAGAGTTGTTATACTAACCTGTTATTGTTACTAATGTTAACCTTTGCCGGGTAAACCCCATTGTTATTTTGTTACTTACGTTTTTAGTCATGTATAGCCTTATATTTTTGTGCCTTATGTATCCTATGCAGCTTATTCCTAATAAGGGTATCTTGTCAATCTGGTTTAATTTTTGCTCAACTGCTTATTCTGCCATGTACAGTTCTATATATCTACCATCTTGTCATAATAGTACTTATAGTCTGCTTTATTCAGAGCTTTACGCTGTATATAATTGTGATTGTGGTTTGCATAGTTCCGCAGCCAATTTGGCAACTGTCCTAGTCTATGGTCTATGCCAATATCTTGTTCATTCATGGCTACTGCAAATTACTATGGAAATACTTATGGGTATTGGGTTTTTCTTTTTCTCCCACTAGGATACCTACCTTACGGTATTGTGGTTCTAAATTTTAAGTTACTTTCTTGGTACTTCTATCTTATTATCTTTATTAGTTCCTATTATTATTATTATACTTATTAACCACATCCGTACGAATTATATTCCTATGGAGAGACCTCCATCTCTCCTCTCCCATGAGTTCTACCGGAAGTATTACCATACTTTCTTCTTACTCTTAGCAGTACGCTATTATATCCGATACGTTAATTTTACCAGTATTTTCACTTGTTGTTATTTCCTTCCATATGTATCTAATTTTGTATTTGTTATTTGCATTCCATTTGCCATTTTGTATTCCAATATAACTACTTTGCCAGTTATACACTGCTATATTTGTATTGTTTTGTTGTGACGTACCTCAGGATAATGCCCTCGCAGGAGCTCGTCCCGTGAGCCCTGGGGAAATGTAGGGAATATACATATCCCCTTACAAATATCCATGTTATGTGTGTACGCTCAATGCAGCCTTTTCGCCTAGCTAGTCACTGGCTTGACGCCACGTGTTAGACTAGTTAGTCGGGGAAAGGTTGGGTGTGTTGGGCGTCCCCACTATTGGGTATTTCCTACTGGGAGGGTAGGTGTTTACTTCCTATTGGTTGGGGGGAATTCCCAAGCCCCGCCCACCTGGGGGGTCTCTCTAAAATTCCCCACAACACGTTGGTTGTTACTTGTCTGCCTTGCTGAATAGTCGGGTCTCCCCAACTATTCTTTGCAACCCACTCCGCTCCTGCAGGTACGTTGGCCAGCGGGCCGTATTTACTGTGTGTAATTACTGTACGTCTGTGTTAGCTTAGTGTGCCGGCCTTGCGCCTATATATTATTCTATAATAAATATTCTCTGTATTTGTTCCAACTAGGGCTAGTTAGGGTTAGTCTAGGTAGCCTACGTAGTAATTTATAGATTTACTATCTATTGGCGAGGCTTCCCCAGGACTGGCTCTCCCCAAGCCAGGTGTGTTATCCATTGTGGGCGCAATCCTAGTAGTGACTTTGCACTGTCAATTCGGCATTCCCGCTACACCGTGTAGGAACCTCGGTTCCTTTAGCTAATCTTCGGAATTCTGTTTTGAGCGCAAAATTTTAGTCTTGTTGGTTCTCTCGCACGGAGCGGTTGTACTTTTGGGCAATCATCTCTTCGTTGTTGGGGAACGCCTTTTTCTTAGTCTTTGGTTGGGGGACTTCGTTCCCTCTTAAGTTGGGTTCTTTCTTTTCCTTTTTTATTTTGTGGGGTAAATTTTGTCTTTTGTATACTAAATAATTTTCAGAACGCTTGTTTGTCTTGAACTGTAAAATTATTCCCTTTCATTTTTGTCAACCATATTATTTTTTGTGTAAAATAATAAACTCACGGTACTAAAATAGATTGCCGGCGCGTTTGTAGTTGTTTAGGGGTAAGCGAGTTAGGGATGAGATTTGACATGCACACACTCACGAATCTAGCAATTCTTCTTTAATTTAAGTTCATCTTTATTGAGACAAGGCAAACCTTTACACAAGGGGGGGAACTCACCCAATTTCAAACATACACGTTGGGGGAGCTACGTGAGTTGCAAACTTAACCCGTCCTTTCTAGATGATGTTATTCCAAGCCAAGCGGGTACCTAACTTAGCTACAGCCGCCAGCAACGGAAAAGTTGACCATGTCCAACCTTGATCCGTTGCAAACTTGCCATGTTAAGCATGCAGTGTGTTAATTGTCTATCTAATTAAATTTATCATTCAAGAGCAAAGTTTCTAGATTGATCAATATGTTGATAACTCTGTGCAGTCGAATGTATTTGGACAATCAGGCAGTGTTGCAATGCATATTTATAGTTTTATTCTGCAATTTTTCAGCTGAACCGAACATAAATTTGTTTTTCTTGTCAGATCATTATGAGTCAGGAGAAATTTTAACAGAGGTATGGTAGTCATGACGACTGAAGTTGGTTTTCTGTGCCAAGGAAGCCTTTGAAATAGTCTTCTGCGCCTTATGAGTTCAAAGCATATTCACTCTGCTAGAATTGGCTTTATCTACTAAATTTTTGCTCGAATCATATGCATTCTTTGTTCCTGTAACAAAAACATTTTAATCCTGATATGCTAATATGACAGTTATTTATCGTGGGTCACTATTGAGACTTTTGTTCAAATGGCGAGGAAGCTTGTACAAAGCCATATCGATTGAGTTGATAGTATTCTGGATACTATTTATAATTTTGAATCTGTGTTATCGTTTCGCCATGACAGAAGCGCAGCAGAAAACGTTTGAAGGGGTTGTAGCCTTAGCGGACTCTTGGATGCCTCGTGTTCCGTTGCAGTTCTTCCTTGGATTCTATGTCAGTTACATCCTAAGCAGATGGTGGGACATAGTTACTGCTATTCCTGTACCAGATAAAATACTACTTCAAATTTCAACGTTCTTTCCAAGTGAGTGTGAGTTTTTGCAGTTGAAAACACACCGAACTGTATTTTTGATAACGCATTTTGTAAAGTTAACACCTTTGTCACTTCTTATTAGTTTAATTAAAAATGAAATATTATGAATTATCTTTCATTATCCGGGTTTTTGCGTGCCAAAAATGTTGATGAATTCTCATCGAAACGTTGAAATCTATCTTGTATTTGAATTTGCAAAGAATCCTTTTTATTTATTTTGAACTGCTTAAACTGGATAATAATATGGTCAAGCACTCAAGCACATATTCCTAGCTGATGCCGTAAAAGCAATAGTTCATTCTGTAATCGACAGATAGACTTCAAATTTAAAATTGTCATGCTATAAAACTGACAAAAGTTTCTATTTTGATTGGTGATCCTGCTGATCACATAACATAAAGCGCAGTTTAACATGCTGATCCTTAATTCGAGGTAGATTGGATTTCTAACTAATTTTAGTTAGTACAGCAGATAATCTTCAACTCAGAGTTAGAGATAAGCTACAGCTATGTAATTCAATCCAGAACTTGAAGATTACCTCTAGCTTAAGCTTGAGATTATCTTGATGTTGGTGTAAATGGGCTATTTTTCCTGCTGCGCCTCAGCGCAGCAGGTCTCTTAAATTTGCTTAGTCCTCCACTTTGCACTCCGATTCCACAGGAAACATATATTCATGCATAAATTCATATCTGCAGTTCTTTAAGATAGGGACTCCATGATTTCTATATAAAATTTCCATGGAAACTGGCTACAAATGTTAATTAAGCACTTGTTTTAAAGCACTGGTCTCTTAAATCAAAACCGGAAATACAATCGTCTGTTCTGACAAGACTTCTTCTTAATAAATCTGCAATTCCTTTTTGTTTGCACATTTAATATTCTGGCAAAATACGTACTAATATGTAGCTTTAATCTTGAGATTGTGGCAGTATTAAACCAATCCGGATTCCGCAAGTTTCAAAACATTTGAACAATTGATCATTGTTTATGTTTACTTTAATAGTAAGATGGTATTTGCCATTTAATTTAGACTTTCGTGATTTGAAAATAGCTTATGTAAGACATTAGCCGAATAAGTATCTATAAAAATGGTTTTCAGCTGCGCAGCAGGCCTACAATTTATGTAAATGTTCCTCTAGCAACATGAATCCTTTTGCACAAAACATTGCTTACTATTATGACTTTAATATTTATTGGTAATGCCAAGAGTTTATAATAGGAAGAGTGAGACGCTCAGCTCTTTTTCTAATGGAATAAACTTGGGAGGTGTTCGACACATTAAGGCCGAAATCTCGGGGTGGTACGGTAAGCGGTCGGAGGGTAATGTATAAAGGCCAGTTTACACCACCAAACTTTCGCCAAACCAAACCTCGACCAAACTCAAGTTTGGCGAAAGTTTGCTGAAAGTTTGGTGGTGTAAACATACACAAAAAGTCCACCAAACTTACACCAAACTACCACCAAACTGCCAAACTGAGTTTGGTCCCATAGCAATTTTCACCAAACGTTTGGTGAAACTGACCAATGAGAATAAGTCACGTGCCTGTGTCTGTACTATATATTATACACTTGCATAGATATTTTTAATGCATTTGTTTCCGCCCTTAGTCTTTTTTACTTTTTTTATTTTGTACTATTTATTTGTTTTGTTTCCGTTAAAGAATTTTGACGGTTTCCAGCCTTCAGAATTTACGTATTGGATTGGAATGTATTGGAATGCAGTATTGAAAATATTAAATGGAAATTTGAATAAATATAGAAAAATTGGAAGTAAAACAGGAAGTATTGTACTAAAATTTTCCTGGGCCAAGCTTAAATTTTGCCAGTTGGCTGTCACTTTTACCAGTTAAGAGAACCAATGTTAATAGGTAAAACCTTTTAATGTTACAATCGTTTCAATTCGCTTTAAAATTACCAAAAAGCATCTGTGAATGGGGAAGCCCCTCTAAGCTCACACCACCTATTACAAATCCATTTTAATACCGACAAATGTATGGACAAAAACTGTTAAAATAAGTTTAAACTGGCGCTCATATTCTCTGTAATTTCGTTGGTTCCCTCTTAAAGTTTGGTGAATGTTTGGAGGAAGTTTGTTCAAACGGAGTTTGGTAGTGTAAACACAAAGTTTGCCAAACTTTTTTCACCAAACTTGAGTTTAGCCAAGGTTTGGTTAGGCGAAAGTTTCGTGGTGTAAATTGGCCTTAACGCTTATATACGTAATTTGGACATGAGGTAAGCGATTCAATCAGATATACGTTTCAGCTAAAACGGATATAAACATATGGTTAACAACGCTAAGCGGTACTAGTATCCCTGAGATGTCGGCCTTAATATGCCGAGGATCTTGCTGACTTAAGGTGCTGGTATCCTTTTGTGCAGTGCTTTTGTGGTGATTTTTCGAAACGCTATAACTGTCACAATTTTGGGAGTTGGAAAGAGCTTTATGCATCGTTTTAAAGCTTATAAGCTGTATATTCACAGAGCTTACGAAACTAGCAAAATTAGCAAAAAATATCAAAAATTTTCTCACATGCTGACATCTGACAGGTGAAATATAGACAAAAAATTTTTGAACATCGATTTCTCAAAACTGTAGAATCGGCCAAAATTTCTTCTTGTGCCATGACATGAAGGACATGTGGGCCGAGGGACATTTTTTGGATTTGGCTCAGCAAGTCTCAATACTCCAGAAAATCCGGCAAATGTGCGATGACACGAAATTTCTCAACTTTGTGTTTCGTTTTCTCGCAACTGGAGACGTTGTAGCTCAAACCGAGAAAAATGTCCCTCTGCATTAGGGCGAATTTTCATTCTGCCAAAAATCACGCGAATCCATTGTGTAGTTTTTGAGAAATCGATGTTCAAAACAAAATAATCGCAGTTTTGCTGAAATGGGTTTTCGGCGAATTCTCTAGCATAAAGCAACAAACTCCAGCGAATAGGCATTGATGAAATGTGCAATTGGACGATGTATCGATTGAGTATAAATAGGTCAAAATTGTCTGTAAGATTTGGCAGTAATTTTGAAAAAACTGATTTCTTCAAAAATGGCCATTTTTGACACCAAAAATTGTTTTTGGCTTATACTGCCTTAACCACTAGAGATAGCTCAAAGGTTGTAAAAGCAAAAATGTTCATTTTGGTGCCCTCTTTCCAGCCATAACAACCAGTCCGGTGTATCGACTACGTACTGAGAGAATAATGGCAAAAACCAAAACCTTCCCATCTTTACACCTAAAAATCCAGGACTGGTGCCAGAATGTTAAAGAGCACGAAAATAATGTATTTGGAAAGTTTCATCAACTTTCATAAAGAATTGGAGCTTGTAGGGTAGAATTTGCCCAAAGCGATACCAGCACCTTAAAACACTAGGAAGAGCTGAGTGTGTCACTCTTCCTATTATAAACTCTTGGTAGTGCTTTATGATTGTGCTTACGTACATACCGTAAAGCTCATTCAATGGTATGACTGATAAGCTAATAAAAACAGTTTTTGACAGGAAATAACTCCGAAGATCGCTCAGTTCGGCAATCCATTGCTCGCTGGTTAAACCTTCATTGCGTGCTAACGTGGCGGCTATTTGCAATTAAGATCTACAAACGGTTTCCAGAAGACACTCATTTGATCCAGAGTGGCTTGATGTCTCCCGAAGAGTATGACGTGTATAAAAAGACAACGGCAGAACATGGTCGCTGGTGGCAACCGTTGCAGTGGTGCACAAAATTGCTGGCTTATTATCACGATAAAGGCAGAATTGATTCGGATGCTATTAATGTATGTTAGTGGGCGGAATTGAATAGTCTAGGTCTATTCTAAATAGATGGTGTGATGACTTTTTGGCAATGACTTCCCTGAGGATTGAAAGATCCAAAATGAAGCTTGCGTCTTTTTATCCGGGACGAGCGGTCGGTTATACATATTTTGCAAATGAAAATATATACATTTATTGTACTTTCGGATTTTAATAAAATTTGTTTAAAATTAATGATAAACAGACTATGCTAAACTATTTTCCAGATGACAAGGACTAGTATGCAAAATCATGTCGCATTATGAGCAGGGTTTTTTTGGTTTTCGGATTTGCGTCAACCTTGCGTCCCGCTAAATTTAAGTTGCGTCCCATTAAGAAATTTTGCGTCCAGGCAGAATTCTTGTTTTAGCGTGTGTTTTAGTGCAAAAATTGTTTTATTTATGAATAGTTCTTTAGTGAAAGCTATTTAGACTATTTAGAAAGCTGATGCTGCTCAACTGTAATGCACGACTACAGGATTACCTACCTAGCAGAATATAGATCCGTGTAACATACACGGCGGGGGGTCTGAAGAATTTTTTGAAATTGCAGAATAATCCGTAATGGAAATGTTTAAAAAGATTTTATTTGGCGTCTGTTGCAGAACTTAGTAATTTTCGATATATATTATTGACACACATTATTCCGATATGTTAGTTAAACTAATTAAAGTATTAAAAATTTATGAAACATTTAGGAATATCATTGAGAAGAAAGGTAGCAAATATTAAAACATACATTTGGTTTCAAAATATTTGTGAACTGGTGATCTCTATTAGGAGGATTATTGCAAATGACCTCCGGGGGGTCTGGGGGGCTGCGCCCCCGAGAAGTTGGAGATTTTTCGAAATTACGGATTAAATCCGTTGTGGAAATGCTTAAAAAGGTTAATTTGACAACTGTTACATCTATTCTAACCAGGGTTTTTTTGATTTTCGGATTTGCGTCAACCTTGCGTCCCGCTAAATTTAAGTTGCGTCCCGTTAAGAAATTTTGCGTCCAGGCAGAAATCTTGTTTTAGCGTGTTTTTAGTACAAAAATTGTAAAAATTTCTATAATTTCTTTAATGCAAAGCTATTTAGACTATTTAGAAAGCTGATGCTGCTTAACGGTAATACACGATTACAGGATTACCTACCAAGACTTAGGGTTGCGCCGGGGCCGTGTAACGGGGCCGGGGCCGGGCCGGCCCCGATTCGGCCCGGCCCCGCAAAATTTTTTAACGGCCCGGCCCCGGCCCGGCCCCGTTGATTTTGGGGCCCGGGCCCGTTACACGGCCCCGGCGGCCCCGTGGGCCCCGACGGCCCCGTAAGCCCCGGAGGGCCCCGTGGGCCCCGTCGGGCCGTCAGGACGTATATAACACACGTTATTATATATTTTCTGCTGTGCTTATGGCTATTTCTTGGCGTATGTAGTAGTGATATTTCAGGCAGCCTTTTTATTTCAGTTTCAGGCGATTGCTCGTCGGAATTTCAGATTCAAATTCAGTTTCAGTTTCAGGACTAATTTTATCTGATTTTCAGTTTCCGTTTCAGGTCTCATTTTATTTGATTTTCAGTTTCAGACGGTGCTCATAGGAACTTCAAATTCAGATTCAGTTTCAGGTCTCATCCAAATAAATTTCAGTTTCAGTTTTAGGTGCTGAAACTGAAATACGTACTGACTGAGAATATTTTCAGTTTCAGTTTCAGGTGCTGAAACATCACTAGTATATGTAACACAGCACACAATTCTTTGTGTATAACGTGACTTTGTGCCAGCCACAGATGAACGCGGGACGAAATTTTTCGGCCCGCCCCTCCGGCCCCGAACTAAATTTGCTTGTTCCGTCCCGCGGGATCTCGTAGTACCGCAAATTTGATAAATCTTATCCCGCAAAATCCTGCATCATTTTGTAATTATGTAATTAATTAAAATTAATAATAATTCAGTAATTCCTGTAAACTTTCGAAATATAAAAAACTTTCTGTTTTACAATGCTGCTATTTTCTGTTTATTTTGAATGTATAATTAGATATGTAAATAAATTGCTATTATTGCTAAATAAATTAATTTAAATTAAATATAATAATATATACTAAATTAAATTTAGACTTAGAGATATTCTAGTTTTTTTGATCGAACCAGAAGCTTTTTGTTTCCATTTCAGCAAGGTTTGCTTAGAAAAGTTGGTAGGTAGGAAAGTTAAAGTTCGTTTCTGATCTATTTAGAAAATCTCAATTACAACACTGGTGCTCAAAACTCCGCAACCACTTAGATTGCTGACAGGCAAAGACTGCGTGTATGCTGTCAGTTCTGCTGCTTAAATATTGTATAAACCTAATTTACATAATTTGAGCACAAAAATCTTGCCTAAGCTGTGCTGAACTGCTGAACATAGGACTTCTGAATAGAGAAATGACTCACAATGTACTAAACATAGGATCCGAATGAAGCATAAAGACTGCCAGTATGAGGTATATTGCCAATACTCTTGCAAAGGGGTAAGCAAAAGGCTGTTAAATAGAGTCTGGGAACGCTGGGGCCGTCGGGGCCGCCGGGGCCGTGTAACAGGGCCGGGGCCGGGGCCATGTAACGGGGCCGGGGCTGGGGCCGTGTAACGGGGCCGGGGCTTGGGGCCGGGCCCGGGCCGGGCCGGCCCCGGCCCCGGCCCGGCCCCGCGCTTTGGGTAGGCCCCGGCCCGGTCCCGGCCCCGTAATTTCGCTAACGGCGCAACCCTACCAAGACTATAGATGAGTCCAACATACACGACGGGGGGTCTGGGGGGCGGAGCCCCCTAGAAGTTGAAGAATTTTTTTGAAATTACAGAATAATCCGTAATGGAAATGTTTAAAAAGATTTTATTTGGCGTCTGTTGCAGAACTTAGTAATTTTCGATATATATATATATATATATATTATTATTGATATTTTACATTATTCCGATATTTCAATGTTAGTTAAACTAATTAAAGTATTAAAAATTTATGAAATATTTAGAAATATCATTGAGAAGAAAGGTAGCAAACATTAAAACATACATTCGGTTTCGCAAACTTTGACAACTGGTGATCCTTGATAGCAGGATTATTGCAAATGAGCACTGGGGGGTCTGGGGGGCGGAGCCCCCCAGAAGTTGGAGATTTTTCGAAATTACGGATTAAATCCGTTGTGGAAATGTTTAAAAAGATTATCTGGCAACTGTTACATCTATTCTACTACAGCTCCTAACGCTAATGCATTTTTTGTGTTAATTGCATCTGTGAATTCTTAAATTTTGAATAAAGGCAGTATAAAGTCAATAGAGAAGCGTGTATGCTCCGTGCAGCGTTATTCAACTGCAAAACAGTGAAACATTTGTAAATACTATTAACGTTAGTTACGATAAATTGATAGTGAATTGCTCGTACAAGGCCTTTTGTATTTGAAAATTTCAGAAAAATGGTAATCTTGCATTATTTTAAATTGCCATTTGTGTATTTTTTGCGAAAAACGTTTTTTTAGAAGAACCAAAAAATTTGGATATTCTGCTTCTGCTACAGTTACAAATTTTGTTAATTTCGGGGTTTTACTTTAGTACTAACCTTGATCCTGCCTGACCTGTTGAATGAGAACAATATAAATGTATAAATATATATAAATGTATATAAATGCACCTAGTAATCTCTATGTATTTATTGACGTGAAATTCATGAGTTCGAAAAGATCTGATATATATGGATGCAGGTGGACAACAACTTAACAAATAACATTGAGTAACATTGAGACATGACCTTGCACTTTGGCATTCCATGACAAAGTGGAAAACACCGGGGGTCTGGGGGCGGAGCCCCCAGGACCCGAAGAAATTTTTGGAAAAAACGGAAAAATTGGTACTGGAAATATTTAAAGTTTTTACTCTTACAAAAGTGAATTTTCTCCCGAAATAACGTTGCGTCTAGCTTGCGTCCCGCTGTGGGATATTACCCATTAGGGCACTAGTAGCTTGCTGCGCAACAGCGCAGCATTGAAAATTATGTGTAGCGCTATCTTCACACGTGTGATGTAAAGTATATTCTATCTGACGAAATTATACAACTTTGAACTATTTCGACAATTGTCTTATTCATGAATGATAAAAGTGATTTCTTTTGGGCTAGCTACGTCACTAGCACAAAGTATATATAAGAGAGAGAAAGTGTAGGTTTAGTTCAGTTGTCATCGGTGTGTCAATTAGGTTGGGGGCTTGATTCGTTATTGGGTAGGAGCCGATTGGGCCAAGTTTAGGTAATCGGGAGTGGGTAACGCCCTCCCCTCTGCATTGTTTACTCACTTATCGTGCTCTCTCATATGTTTATAATAGTTTTGTATGTCTGTTGGAGAACTGGTATGAATATTTAGTGTCTGGTTTAGTAAAGTCTAGCGGTATTTAAGTTTATTAGATCTAGGGACGGTCGCTTAGGGCCCACAGATAATTATTCTTTAATCATACTCGCTAACTTGCAGCATTCTCGCTTCGTCTCTCAATTGGCTAGGCTTAGATGTCACACACTGAACTCTTACTTGCAATCTTTATTGAAGTCCGACATTAGTTTATTACAGGGGTACACACGTAGTACTTCACAAATAGTGGCGACCGTGATTTTTCAGTAGATGTCCAAAGTTCTAGCTTTTTCTGAGAAGAAAAGGGGCACGATAAGCGAAATAAACAAAGAGCACAACTTTGGGGGCTCTTATCGTATTTTGACGGGCCGGTCGAACTAGACAGAGGGACTCCCATGGCTTCAAAGCAAGGTGTTGCAAAATCGGGGGGTCGTGGTCGGGGGGGTGTCTCCCCCAACGCTAGTCCGGGTGGAACGGCTCCAGGTATTGGAAGGGGGACTCCCAGAAGACCGGAAGGTTATGTCCCTGATATCACTCCACAATTATGGGAAGGGCAAAATTCTAAGGCGAAACCAGTCACAGAAAGAGGATCAGGGGGCGAGGGGGACCCTCCCGGATTCCCCCCCCCCACCCACAAGTTCTCGCCGGACCCAGTCCCAGTTGGGGGTTTCGACCTCCACGGCCCCGTCTACATCTTCAGAGGCCCCGTATGGTGGTCATTCAAACAAAACTTTTGG
>JASAND010005956.1:0-18662 GCA_030248195.1 Trissonchulus latispiculum | reverse complement strand
CCCAGTTTCGTTATTAAGTCCTGCAAATTCCGACTTCGAATTGCTACCATTTACCATCTACTTTTGTTCTTTTATGTTCTCTTATGTGGGCATCTAGATGGCGCTATAAAATGCGTTCGGTTTAGGTCCGCTCATACGGAGAACTTACTTGAACTGGGTATTAACTGATTACGGTAGCTTCTCTCTATCCTTGAATATTTAGCAGGCGCTAAATTCAGTTCGCAGGGGGAAGATGTTAAATACCAGCTATTCTGTGACTTTCGACTTTGACAAACCTTGAATGATTTCGTTACTCTCGTGTAAGTCCACTAGTCAAAAGGAAATCAACTATTTAAGCAATTGCTAATTAGCAACTGATCAGTGTTGAATATTGTTCGTGTACGCGCTTGCTGTATTTTTATGGAGTTCATGGTATGCCATATTTCTGTATGTCCTCCGCCACCCGCTAAATTCTGGTAAAGAATTGTAAGTTCTGTTGTGAGACTTTTGATGATAGGGTTTAGATTTATTAGTTAGGTAGGTAGTGAAACCAGCGAGAAATACTTGAGTTAGACCTGCAATCGCTTAGCCTCCAGATTTCTAGCCTATCCATCGGACAATAGGCTAGGAATTAATAATTGAATTTTTACACTTTTTTGGCTAATCCGGGGGGGGTGTGCGAAATCTGAAATTCAGAAGATGTGTCGCTGAAGTGAGTTGGTTTGGTTGCCTCCGCCCTCCACACCAATGGCTGTAGAATATACATATATCTGTAGGTGCTATGCGTATTTCTACTCACCCCCCGTCCACTAGATTCGGAAAGAAAAATATATGTCACCCTACATCAAAATACTAAAATTCAAAAATAAATATTATGTGATTCTCACTGAAATGAGCATAACCAAACGAAATCTATGTGTGATCAAACGAAAGCTTTTTAATGGTATTAAAATTTTAATGAAACATTAACTTGGCAAGGCCAGCATAAACTTAGCTCCAAGGTCCAGTATTTTGCAAAGTTCTCAATATTGGACCGTGAACAAACGTTAGTTTTGCTTGGAACAAACGTGATCAAACGTGACCAAGCGTTTGAGGACAATCAACCGCTTGTTCTCGAATTTGGCCCAGCCAAGTTAACGGAGGTCAATCTTTCCAGGAAGCTATTGAAGCGAGTGCAAAATTCCATTGACAAATACAAATCTTTTAGACAAAATCGAAGGTCTGTCTTTAACGGGTTCATTCAGAATTTCTTGTTCCTCTGAAAAGAAGTATTAGCAAGAGTACATAATATATAAAACTGTGACAGCACTCAAGCTCTCCATGATCAGCTCTAGGTATATGCTTTATTCGTTAACAGCTGACCCCTCACAAATGTGTATGTGCACTTCAAAGAAATTTGCACGCTTTCTTTGCGTTCTAAAGTTTAGCGCGGACGCACTTTGAACCAACTGAGTATCGATATTTAACACGTAAAGAGTTCTTTGAAGTGCACATACACAGAGGGGGGGTCAGCCGTTAGCAAACAGAGCATGTACCTACAGCTGATAGCAGAGAGCTTACCTGCTATCACACTCTTACATATTATGTACTCATGGCATTAGTAACAGTGTATAATAATACGTAGTTGATATCACAGTCAACTTTCACTCAGAGTGTGGCCACTTCCTCTACCAATTTCTCAAGAAAAGCTTATTAATAGTGGAAGCGTCAATTATGTTGCAATCAAATTTTCAAATAGGTCAAAGTATAAGGAGAGCAGAGAGCAGCCAATTGTTATTTAGGGAAGTTAACCAATTAACTGAAAGAATTGCTAGTCTTAAAGAATCTTATGTAAATAGCTTGCTTCCGAAAAATTTTGTATTTATTTGTTAATTTAACCAAAATGGACCATCATTTCGAATAGTGTAAACGTATATTCCACTTGTTATAATTTTACACAATGACACAAAAACACACCCAGAAACATGTCCATGGGCGACATGAATCCACTCGCTTCGTACTACGAGGATTCCCAAGAGTTTGACAGCTTGACCTCCTGCTCCGATCTAGTTAAATAAATTTAATTATTAATTTAATTTAACGTTTAGGCGTTGAAGCTGGCAAGGAGTACTACTCTGTTTGCGTAAATTGTGCCTGCTTGGAATTTCAACATTCAAGATTTGTAGCGGACAAATATGTTTGAAGTGAACATACTCAGTTGTGGGGGGTCAGCCCTTAATGCGCAGATGATGTTTTTTGCTTGATAACTAAGAGTGTTATGCTCGTCACACTCTCAGTTATTATGCATACTCCTGGTACCATTCAAGTCCCTAATAAATGATTAAGATTTAATTCCTTAAATTATAAGAATTTGGAATGGTTGCATGCTTTATTTTACAACATTTTTTTGTTTTACCACAAATGTGGAGTATTAAAAGAGCTGTAAAGGACTTGAATTAAAAAAGATAAAAAGAAAGGAACTTTAGATCCGCTAGAATGAAGATTGGAAAAGAACAGTTATTAATTCAGCCAAGATAGACATTTTATGATATTCTTCCGTTTTATGTGAATCCTTTAAAGAGTTGTGTGCTTGACTCTTACATTTTGGTGCCGAAACCCGGAATCGAACCAGGGACCTTTTTTAAAGCTTCTGTGCTGGAAGCTCGAACAGAAGTTCAATCAAAGATACACAGCTTCTGTGCTGGAGGGTCTACAGATCGCAGGTGTTTCTATCGTCGATATCATAATCGTGAGCAGGACGTTCGAAGAGCATCTATCGCACCTTCGACAAGTACTGGACAGGCTCAGAAATAGCCACCTGTGCCTGAAGCTAGAAAAGTGCCGCTTCGCTGCGAAAAGATTTACCTATTTCGGCTTTGATTTTGTAAGCTGTACCTATACCCAGATCCTACCTTCCGCCAGCAGAGTTGAGAAACTGATTCAGTGGAAACTTCCGAAGGACTGAAGGAACTGAGAACATTCATTGAATACTGCCGCAGATTCATCAGAAGCCATTCCGAGAAAGCTGAAGTTCTGAATAGGCTTATCCGGAAAGCGGTGGATTTTGTCTGGTCGGAAAAAGAGCAAGATGCGTTTGAGCGGCTAAAGCTGGCTCTGCCCGAGGCTATTGCTCTCAACCAAGTGGTGGAGGACCCGCACACAAGCTTTCTGATAAAACTGATGCTAGCAGGTACGCGGTAGGAGCGGAGCTATACCAATCCGTGGACGGAAAAAAGCGGATAGTCTCACTTCAATCAAATGCATACGTCAAAATTCTCTGCACAGAAAGCTAACCTTAAGTACCCCACAACGGGCTAGTTCGTGCATGCTAAGCTAACCGAATGTAGGTGACAACTGGTCAGCTAGCCTTAGCTTGCATAGTGCTTTTAATAGCTTTCAGCTAAGGCTAACTTAACAGTTGTCACCTACACCGGGTTAGCTTAGCATGCACGAACTAGCCTGTTGTGGGGTACTTAAGGTTAGCTTTCTGCGCAGAGAATTTTGACGTATGCAAAAGGCGCAATCGACTGTGGAGAGGAACTATCCCACGGTCGAAAAGGAAGCTTTAGCGGTGGGAAGCTTTGGGCTCTGAAGACATTCGCCACCACCCTGGCTATTTCTTAAAGACCTGTGGAGGCGTTGACTGACCACAAACATCTCCCAGCCATTATGAAGCTTTAAATAAAAACTCCACGCAATGCGAGAATGCGGAAACTCCACCCAATGCGGATGGAGATCGTCCTGCCAATGGACCTTAGAATCCAGTACAAGCCTGGGAAGGAAAACTCGCTGGCAGACGGCATGCCAAGAATGAAGGTCATCCGAGCCTTACTCAAACACGACTGGATTGAAGCGGAACTGGTCATGCCTACTGGCGAAAAACACATCCGAGTCCTGTCTGGCCTCAAGCTGGTTGGAAGCTTGTGGTACCTTGAAGAAGACGGAGACAACCGGTTGTTTGTGCCGGAGCTGCTGCGCAATGGTCTTTTCATGAAGCCCATGGTGGAAAGCTCGGCGGCCATTTTGGATGGAATAAAATAAAGCTAAAGGAAAGTTGCACCTGCTAAAATAAAATTATAAGGTTATATGTTTATGAGATTAAATAAGAATGTATTTATTTAATTTTACCTATTATTAGAGAGAACCAGTACCAAGTTGTAGGATCACCAATACCCTGTACAGCGGAATGTAACCACAAAAACTGAAATAAGAGATAAAGTAAAAGTGCTTGATTAAGTGAACCATAGATTATATAAGATGAGAATGAAATCTTTATTTAAAATTTCAATATGATTTTAATAATTTTTAATAACAAAATACAAAATACCTTGAAAATTTTAAAGGACTTTTTAAACGAAGTTGGTTTTCAATTGAAACCGAACAAAATAGTAGAATAGTAGAAACAAAACATATACATTAGTGCTAGGTGGGGGTGGATGGGATTGTTGTGATAATGACAGATTAACACAATTGATCAAAGTCTTTCGGCCCCAATCCCTCAGGCCCTGACCAATAGTGAGAATTAGGTTTGGGGGATGGCCTATTTAATTATAGGCCAGGGCGGGATTAGGACTTTATACTCATCGTCAGTGAGATCCAGTACTTTTTAGTTTAACAACACAGTATGCGTATAGGTTTGGTTAGGCCCAGCCCTCTTGCGAGGAACCAGAGTATAGAGGTCTACTGCCGAAAAACACATCCGAGTCCTGTCTGGCCTCAAGCTGGTTGGAAGCTTGTGGTACCTTGAAGAAGACGGAGACAACCGGTTGTTTGTGCCGGAGCTGCTGCACAATGGTCTTTTCATGAAACCCATGGTGGAAAGCTCGGCGGCCATTTTGGATGGAAACCAGTCTACCAGATGCTGAAGAAAAATTATTTCTGGCCAGGGATGACGACGGGCGTAAAAGCTCAAGTGGGGGCCTGCCAGGTATGTCGTTAAAGAAGTGCTGGGCGGGGCGAAGTTCCTGCAATGACCCTTATTTGGACAGAACGCCCAGGGCAGCTGGTTGCTGTGGACGTCACCTACTTGCCAAAGAGCCGCAACGAAAATAAGTATGTTCTGGTTGTGCTGGACCACTTCAGCAAGTTTTGCCAGGCTTACATAGTTGCAGACCTCACGACAAGTGCCATGCTTAAGGGTTTGCGTCAATACTTCATGGTCTGTGGGTTCCCTGAGGGGTTGCTTACATACCCGGGAAATGGAGTGGTTGAAAAAGTGATCCTGACTTTAGTTGGCATCTTGGCTAAAAAGGCGCATGACGGTCTTTAGGTTTGGAACGAATATCTGGAAGAAGCGGTAAATGCGTACTTGTCGTCACTCCATTCTACCACTGGTAGGACACCAAGAGAATGCGTTTGTGTCTGACGAAGCAGTTCTGAACGACATCAGACGGTCCTTCCAGGGGGAGCAGCTGGCCCGCAAGAAAGTCTTTGACAGCAAAAGAGCTCATCCAAAGATGCTGCAGGTTGGGGATTCCACTTTGTTTATGACAGGCGAAAAAGAACAGGGAAGGCAGGGAAGCTGGGGTATCCTTGGGTGGATCCAATGGTTATTAAGGAGGTATCATCCACAACGGTGCTATGCGAAGATGGCACTGGGGTGCTGAAGCATCACACTCGTAGCAACCTTGTGTAGGCAGCCACTAGGACGTGTCATCTGGAGGAAGGAGAAGTATAAAGGACTTGAATTAAAAAGGATATAAAGAAAGGGACTTTGGATCCGCCGCTAGAATAAAGACTGGAAAAGAACAATTCAGCCAAGATATACATTTGATGCCATTCTTCCGTTTTATTTGAATCCTTTAAAGAGTTGTGCGCTTGACACCTACAGAGCTTACTATTAGGTAATAAAATCCACATAGCATATCTGTACTAAATCAAAGGCTGATCATATTTTTGATTTATCCGGATTCAGACCTGTTAATTCTAAATTTTTGTCATTGTGCCAAATATGACGGAAATTGTAGCGTTTCAAGAAAACACTGCAGCAGTGTTTTTTGCTCGGATACTTTTGCGCTGTTGTGCTCATAGCATGAAAGATCCTAAAATTTAGCATAAAATTCTTATTTTGTATTTATTAGTAATCGCATGACCTTTCTACAATGTTCAAATCTGCTGGTTATAAAATGCCAGAACTTAATGGCTGAATGAATTTGCAAACTGCCCTAACTATGCAGCTACTGGTGCGCAGAAGCCCAAAACTTTTTGCTCATTTCCGAAAAAAGTATCACTTTTTTGTGAGTTGAAAGTTTTGAAAATTTATACTGCAACTAGATCATAAATTTGTTCCAATGCAAATACAACCATTCCAAATTCTTCCTGATTCTTAAGTTTAAGGAATTAAATTATGGACTTAAGTAATATTAAATAAATGGCTGCCGGATTGCATTGAAACAATTTTGTACGTCCAAAACTAGAATTGTACGGTTTCAGCCATACAAAAGATCCCCATAAACACTTCTAACAACACATCTCCCACAAGTAAAGCAATCAGAATTTACGTAAAAATATAAAAAACCTGGCAGACATGCAGCTGCTGATGTCTGTATATACAAGTCCTAGATTTTAGTTTCAGCTGTTGAAACAACCCTAATTTGATGTAACAAAAAAGGCCCGCTCAGCTTACTTTCAAGCACTTATGCTGCCTGTAGTGGTAAGAGCAAATCTTGGAGAACGCCGTACATTTGACTTTCTTGTCCACCACGATTCCATGGTCCGTTTTCATTTGACGTTTTAAATTGTTTAACTTTGCCAGGAACGATAGTCTCCTTGCTTGATATGAACATTTTGGATCGGGCATCGGAGCGGGTCAGTCAACTGATGACGTCGGAGATCCAGCCCTATCACTAATTTGGACTTTTTGTTACTAGCAAATAGCAGTTTAGCAGCCATTAATCTGAAAATAAATAAATGACAATAAATACTTTGAAGTTTATGATCGACTGCGGGTTCATCAGTTCCGTAAGCTTGGCCTCTTGAGCGGGGATTCCAGACAACGTTCGTTACCGGGCGAGTGAGTTTTTATATTTGAGCTTTTATGCTTTGAATTGGTAACTTCCTCAGGTGCCTTTTAAGTTTCTTTTATTGTTTAACTGAGTCGATTTATTGGATGTTTATTTGAGTCTGTAGTTTGGTGTACTCTTTTTACCAACAATAAGCTGGCAAACTTTCTTAGCTTTTGTTTTTATATTATAGAGTAGACGGTTAGAGGAAATTAGAAGTGTTGAATCGGCCCAACACGCAAGAGTGCAATCTTCTCTTCATGTTTCGTCAATCGTTTGCTCACAGATAGCATGAGTACATAATATAAAAAGAGAATATAATATAAGAAAGAGTCTGACAGCTGACAGATCCTCTGTTATCAGCTGCAGGTACATGCTCTGCACCCTAACGGCTGACCACCCCCACAAACGTGTATGTTCACTTCAAAGGAATTCTAACGCTATCTTTGCGTTCTAAAGCTCGAAGCGACACGAATTAGACGCGCGCAGGCGTTGTTTTTGAGCATTAGTACGTAAAGATACAATAGACTAGTCTCAACGAATTTTGTATGGTGGGATAGCTTGCTTCCCGAATAAACTAATGTATCGATATATCCAAAAGTCAGCCAACTAATGAACTGTCTAAACGTTCCATTTTATGTTCCTAGAATCAGGTGCCATTTCTATCAAACTTTTTCCATGTTGAGAATTGCCGTGTTGGATCAAGTCTCCCGAAATAAATTATAACTATAACAGATAACTTGTTTTTGTTTGTAGCTAAGTCTGTTAATAAAGAAAGTAATTCTGCTTATTAAGAGAATATGTGCACCAGAGAATCAACTTTACTGTTTGATAGTTGAAGAATTTCTGTTGGGGGCAAAGAGGGAGTCCCACTAGTGACCTGGTCCAAGAACATGAGTTGCAAGTGCAAGACCTACATTGTGCTAAAGCTATACCACAGATACCCGATCAAAGACCCTCATCACTGGGCGTCTGATCCTGTCGCTCCAGCAATGAAAACCTAAGACCGGAAATCTAAGTGTCATTTAAAAATGATTGTTTGTTGACTTTTGTGATACACTGGCTTGGACTCGAGCAGGCACACATCAATTTTACATTATATAAATACCAAACCATAGATAACCAATCAAAGACCCTGATCACTGGGCGTCTGATCCGGTCGCTCCAGCAATGAAAACCTAAGAGCGGAAATCTAGGTGTCATTTAAAAACACTTTCTATGGGAGTGTATTTAAAAACAGTGAAGAAGAGTAAAAAGAAAAAACCAATATCCTGCGTATTTGAAAACAGTGTGAAACCTGGACAATAAGCGAAGAAAACTGGCCAAAACTTCACACAACAGGGCCGCTAAACCAGTCGCTGCTGCTATGAGAAATGTTGTACAGAAGTCTGCGCATGCCCACACCTTGTTCTACACTAATCTTATGACGACTGACTAGTGCTAAAATACCGAAACCTAACCCTACGGCAAGACTAGTACAACCGCTACATCTATTTTGTATTTATTTGTTTATTTAACCAAGATGTCCCATCATTTTGAATAGTGTAAACGTAGATTTAGATCAAAATTCCACTTGTTATAATTTTGCGTAATGACACAAAAACACACCACTGGAAAAACCCATTGGCGAAACGGAACCAAATGAGCGAAGGAGCCCCCCCCCACCTATATGGCACAGGTGACTGTTCTGCAACAGCATCCAACGGACCCCCCCAAGTTTGCTGTAGCATAGCACTATAACCTCCCGCACCAATAGACCTCCCCCGTCCCAGACCTGAACTTTGGGACTCAAACAAACTTCACGTTAGACATTTTCATAAGTTCACAAAACTTTGAATGAAATTACAAAATACCCAGAAATAATCATAAAATAGCACAAAAACCCGATACACGTCTCAGCTGCCAAAACTATGAAGAAGACCCACCAATATCCGACCGACCTCACCAAAATCCCAACCAAGACTGACTATCTATCTCTGTATTAAAAGACGCCATTTTAGTAAACTACAGCGGTAGCTAACTTTTGAATATCTTAATCATTTATGAGAAGGTTCGAGGAAGAATTATCAGAATTTCAGCGAATATTTCACATAAGCTTACCTGAAGCTACACTTGTGATTTTTTATGTGGTAAGGACAGATCACTCCCCAGCTTGTACATTTTATACGTCCCTCCACTTTTATGCCATGCCGAGATTTTAAATGTTTTTTCAGGTTCTTGATCTTAGCGGTGGCAGACTCTCCCGTTGAAACGTAGGAACATTTGGCTGAACATTTTAGTGGTGCTTCCGCTGTAACGCTCAGGTTCATGCCAATGAACGCTTTGGCATTCCGTTTTCCAGGATAAATCAATTCTGTATTCATAATTAGTCATGAAAATGTCAGCTAAAAATCCATAAATAGGAATATATAATTTGAGTGAGAATAGGAAAATATCAAAACATGGACACCCAGAAATCTAACCAACCTTAATCACGCGACCGGTTTCGGGACCGATGTGGTCCCTTCGTCAGGCGACTCCTGGCTATCACTCGCTGCAAACGTTCCTGGGGGGCTATAGGATTCCGTATTAGAATGGGAGGGAAGGCTGAAGGGTCGGGGGACAGGGGGGCGCTTAGGACACTTCCTGGAGCAGGGAGGACCGAGGAAAGCTATGGGGCCTAGGAAGGCTGGGGGGCGCTCCTGTGTTCAGTAGAATGGATGCTAACTCTTTGCAACCGCCTTCTCCGTTCTAATGCCGGTAGTCTCCAACCCAAAGTTTACTGCGACACCATGAAACGCGATGTTCAGGCCATACCCCTGCGCCGCCGCCGTTGTGCAAGTGCCGCTAAACCTATCGCTGCTGCTATGAGAAATGTACAGAAGTCTGCGCATCCTTATCCTAGAGTACTGCAGTACTTATCCCCGGTATCTCTTCCAGTGGATGTAGGGTGCCATTGATTAACAAAGATTTGATAGCGATAATATCCAGCCCGCTTTTATTTGGTGCTTGCATTTAGTTTTCATTTGTTTCTTCTGGAAAAAGTATTAGCAAGAGTACATAATATATAAATACGTTATATATGTTAGTCGTATCGGTTGACTGGCTGGGTGTGCATTTGGTTCTCGCTTACCTGCGTACACATACATTGCTCGCAGGGACTTTTTCTCTGAGCAAAATGCACATACAACCGTCTCTGTGAGCAGTTTTTGCTCATAGAGTAAGTGTACTGAGCATGTACAAGTAGCGTACGCAACTGTGCCCATATAGCATTGTGTGTGCACTTTGCTCATAGAGAACGTCGCTGTGAGCAATGCTCATAGAAACCATGCTCATAGAGATATGAACTTTACCTACTCTGTGAGAACGAAGTTTTTTGATTCAAGTAATTAGCTCAATTAATTAAGCTGAGCTTATGCTTAAAATGGTTCAGGCTTAGACGTGCTTAGACTTTGCCACTACCGCATGAGTTGTACAAAGGCTGAGCTGAATCGAATACATAATAAAAAATAACACCTAAAGCCTTCAAACTAAAATGGACACATCTGGACAACTTACATATGGATCTGGATACATATGGACAATCACACATTAGAACGCCAACAAGAATAACAATAAATGAGGTGAATAACCAAATGCAAGCAAAAAACTGGAATACTTAACCAGATATTTTTATTGTGATTGCCAACGTAGTTGATTATATCTTCAGTAATAATCTCGTCATTTAATTGTAATTAAATTTGCGCTTAGCGCAACACTCCGGGCGGCTCAGTTAATGCAGTGTGAAGTTTGACTCTGTGAGAGATAGTAAAATGCTATTGTCTTCTTTACGTTAAGTTAAAATCCTAAGAATGCAGGTAACTACCGGTGGTTGCGATATCGGAGAGAATAGACGAACCTGACCAACTGAGACAATTGTGAAAGTTACAACGGTTTATTGAATAATTTCGGCGAAAACTCAATGACAAATTAGCAAAAACATAAACTTCCAAATTAACCAAAGATTACACAAAAATTAACTAGTAAGCACCAAAGTTGCCAATAGCCAACGACGAACCCACCAAAACCAACACAACTTCAATGGGAATCCCCTGAATGTTACACCCGACTACGTTTGTCTAACTCCCAGCGAATAGCGAGTATTAGCTAAATAACTTGTGAATTTAGTCAAAAGACAAGAAAAACATTGAACGTTCGTCAGAATTAATGTGTAAACTTGCTTAGGCTTAGCAACTCAAGAATAATTTATATCTTCCATGCCGGTGCTAACTTCACATAATACCCCCTCTTTTGGCCCCGGGCGGCCTCGGACGGGTTCACACGGTTACAAAAACAGATAAAATGGGATTACCCACAGCTATACTACGTACTAGTACAGATAAAATGTTTGTTACAGTTTACGTAAAAATAAAATTAGACATATAGCTCGGCCGATGATAAAACTTACTAGTAACTTAATCGAGACATTTTCCACATTACGTATTACTACCTACACACAGTAAACTTACTACCACATACGTACTCACATCTAACGTCATATAAGTATTACGTACTATAACAAAACATAGCTACAGAAACGATAACAAAAAATTTCGTGCATAATATCAAATTACAATTATTGGTTACAACGTACGTACTACAACAGTTGCTATCTATAAAAAGGACAAACTATGCAATACGAATGATACCAAAAAATCCGTCCAAAGCCGCTGAGAACACGAGGGGTTGCAAGGCCAGCACTGACCGGAAACGAAATGCGAAAAGCGTGAAAACCACTACTGAAAATAACTATCACAAGAAGCTATTACAGAACAAAATACCAACAAAGCAATTAAGCACAGAAACTGTAATGAACAACAAAGAAATAATGCCAAATGAATGCAAAGAAACCACAAAGCCAAAGATAGCACGAACCCTGACTACAAAAAACGAAAACTAATCAACCAACCAACCAACCAAGGTCGGCACAGATGAAGACAGGATGTGTGAACACTTTTAGGAAAAAGCTATAAAATGACATGCGCAAAAGGCAATTGGCGCACAGGTGTATACAGGAACGTAAAATAAAAATAAAAAGTAAAAACCACTGACGCTAAAACAAAAACTTTACAACAACACGAAAAGTTCGACAGAGCACCGGTGGGGCAATCGAACAAAAACACAATCAAATACAAAGGCAAAACAAAAAGTAGATTCGGAATGAAATTTTTGGTTTTGCAGAACACCATCATACGTACGTAAATTTCGCGAAAAGTCTGTTAAATTTTGACCAGTTAACAAAGATTTTGAAATGGCTGTGGCAGAAATTACTGGGGCAAGGGCGTCCACCCCCTCTTTTGGGTGGATCTCCAATCCAGGCGGAACAATAACATCTTTCACATGGGAGGAACCTTCGCAAAAAGTGTCCGATTTTTGACAAAAATCGATCAAGTTAGGGACTTTTACCCCCTCTTTTAAAGGAATGTCCCCTTCCTGAGAATAATTTTTAGCCATTAGCATGGGGGCATCTTTTAAAAAGAACTGCGACAAATGTCCAGTAGAAGATAAAATTTGGGGTGGCGGCGCACCTATGCATACGTCAAAATTCTCTGCGCAGAAAGCTAACCTTAAGTACCCCACAATATGTTAGTAAGCTGACCGGGTGTAGGTGACAATTGGTCAGTTAGCCTTAGCTTGCATAGTGCTTTTAATAGCGCTAAGCTAAGGCTAACAGACCAGTTGTCACCTACACCCTGTTAGCTTACTAACCCAACCCGACCGCCCAGAAACGTGGTAGGCAGTAGAAGCAGCAGGCTGCACTCCCGACGGTACAGGCCCCGCCATGCGACGTGGAGGGACTGTAAAGGCGGAAAAGGTGAAACCGATTGATAATACTGCCATTGATGCAAATAAAGTTGTGACTGGTACGAATGAGTCGGCACCGGCTGTGTCTGCATCGGAGAAACATGGCGTGCCGGGTGAACTGGGTGCTACGGATACGACCCAACCATGTTGACATGAGCTTGAGTTTGAGAATTTTGATCAAAATAGCTTGAAGAAGTGATGGATGCTTTTTTATCCCAACATCGATCAGGGTGGTGCCCCCGTTTATTACAATATTGACAAGGGGGGAATCGTTTTTCTCTTCCATTCTCCCATTCCGTCAACTTTATCCAAAATTGTGCCTCAAACCAGTCCTTCGTCTCTCGCAACTCCAGCCCAGTCGCAGGTGCTGAATCAAGAGGGGCCACCCCCTCTTTTGGAGAAGCTTGGATTTCCGCTTGAGAAACCAGAGGAACACATGCTGAAGAATCAGAAAAATCCAGTTTAGAATTGCGAGAATCTAATTTATCTAATATACGTAAGATTTCACCTAGAGTCGGCTCACCTTTACCAAAACTTGAAGCCAAACCGAAGGCATACTCTGATCGGATCCCATTAAATAGTTGCTGCACGGAGTGATCTCTCGATCTGCCTCAGATGGCCAAATCTCCAGAGCTTGAAATTTCAACTCCGACACATATTGGCGAACGTACTCTCCAGGCTGCTGAACTGTCTGCACGAAACTTTTCGGAACTGCGCGGAATTTTTCAGATACTGACAACTGGGATTTTGGGAATTGAGTAGACATCAGCTGTATAAAATTGTCTAGTGAATCCACAATACCAGGACCAGTTTTGGAGGCATAAGTCAGAGCCTTGCCAGACAGTTTGCCAAAAATGAGGCGAGCCCACTGGTTTTGAGGAATTCTTTGAACAGTAGCAGCTGATACAAATTGCGTGAGCCAGTCATCAAAATATTCCGAAGTTGGTTCGAAACGTGGTATATCTTCTTGCAAAATAACCATGTACGTACGATATAGCTGCGCACTATAGCAGCCTACATCGTATCCGAACGAACGATAGTACGTATACTGCTGCTTCGGTTCAGAAGTAAGATTAGGTTCAAAGTAGCCAGTTTCTGCAGCCTCAGAGCCGTGCACCCTTTGTGACGGAACATTTCGATGAAACAAAAGCTGCCAGTAAGGCACTAAGGCAGGGCTATACGGGGCCCCAGAACTATTCAACACCTGCGTCCCATCTTTTTTAAGTACTTGAGCTCTGATAAATAAAAAGCAAGAAGATAAAAAGCAAAAGTATCTGTTTTATCAATTTTAAATTCAATGTTGTTAAGGTCAGAGCGAAGAAGGGCTGTAGTACAGGGGACTTCAACCAGTTGTGAGCTTACGATATCTTCATGAACAGGAACTGGTGCATTCTATTCAAGCAGTTTATTTCCACATGTAGCCATTAGAAATTTGTTTTGTTCGCACTCTTTTTCTTACCTTTATAGTTTTTCTTAGCAGGTGGGTTTTTTAGTCTTGTTCTGGTTTTTTATTTTAATATCGGAAAAAGCAACGTTTCGTCTGTCAGGATTGATTTGCTTAAACTTTATCGGAAACATTGTGTTTGGAGACTTAGTAATACTAACACTTTTAAGCTTTTAAAATTATTTCAATCAATCCTAGTTCCTCACTTGCTACTGGTTGTAAATTCAAATCTGAAATAGACAGTTCAATTTTATCGATGTTGCTTTGTGGTGTATTGTGGTATACTAAAGTGCTGGGATGGTACTCTGAGCGAGCGACACATAGTAATGGGACATAGTTTCCATTGAAAAGTTGAGGTTCAATAAATTCTACCTGGATCATAGTCCATTCATCAGTAGGCAGTACGACTCTTCGTAGTGCTATTGAGTTGCTTCCACAGGCGTAGCAAGCTGAATTTTCATGTTATTAATCGGTTTAACAATTGTTACGTATTCCTTTTTCTTCTTTAAACCAACAAACTACTTGCTTTATAATTTTTACTAATTCTTTGTATGAGTGGTGTAGCTGTGATGGTGATCTGTTTCCAGTGATTACACATTTGCCAGTGTAGAAAATTAATGCAGTGCTACCAGTTTTCAATTCTAATGTAATTGCTGGAAACGTTTCAGGGGTGAAATTCAGAGCATATCCGTGTTTCAAGTAATTATAAATCCAAGTCAAGTCGAGCTTTCTCCCTATATCACAAGTACCTACAATATTTTGTATTTTCATCTCCCATGGTTGCACAATATAACCTAATCAAAAATTCAGCATACTCTTTAAGAGTTTCATATGCTTTATTAACATTTTTAGCACCAAGACATACAATTCGACCATTGCAAAATATTTGACAAGTGCAGGATAATCTCAGTGTAGCAGCACTGAAACGTTTTGGATTATATTTAACGCTAGGTAAACTGTACAAATCAATATTACATTTAAAGTCAGTTATAGCAATCAAATTGACTATATTCATTTCTAACACGTGTTAATAATTGTCCAAGGACATTCTCTCCAGGCCAGTCATTTATATTTATAACCCTTTCGTCGTTAATGTCCAGTCCAATACCCCAGTATTTATCGTATTTGGAGGCTTCGGCAATGATACAATCCTTTTTCTCTATCAGAAGATTTCGTTGTCACTGATTCTGAGCTAACTTGGTTCGTAGACCCATCAGCATAACATCTTCAGCAACAACCATCCATTTACCTTTATCGAAATTTTTTATTTTTTCGCAAGTTGTTTACGAGCGCGAGGCGATTTGGCATTGATTATCTCGCGATAGGTGTACACATCATTAAAAAGTTTGGCTTTTTCGCTTTGATAGTACTGTTCAACACAGTTGTATTCAACGCCACCTAACGTAAAAGGTGTGATGTGGAAATTGCTAAATGGTGACGAGCCAGAACGAAACACAACCATTGGTTTTCTATCCAAGGTAAGACAATAGTAGGTAGGCATTTTTGAGTTCGTTATTAATACTTGTTTCCAGGGTTTTTTTTGGTTTTCGGATTTGCGTCAACCTTGCGTCCCGCTAAATTTAAGTTGCGTCCCGTTAAGAAATTTTGCGTCCAGGCAGAAATCCTGTTTTAGCGTGCTTTTCAGTGCAAAAATTGTTTTATTTATAAAAATTTCGATAATTTCTTTAGTGCAAAGCTATTTAGACTATTTAGAAAGCTGATGCTGCTTAACGGTAATGCACGATTACAGGACTACCTACCAAGAAAATAGATATGTCCAACATACACGACGGGGGGTCTGGGGGGCGGAGCCCCCCAGAAGTTGAAGAATTTTTTTGAAATTACAGAATAATCCGTAATGGAAATGTTTAAAAAGATTTTATTTGGCGTCTGTTGCAGAACCTAGTAATTTTCGATATATATATTATTGACACACATTATTCCGATATTTCAATGTTAGTTAAACTAATTAAAGTATTAAAAATTTATGAAATATTTAGGAATATCATTGAGAAGAAAGGTAGCAAACATTAAAACATACATTCGGTTTCGCAAACTTTGACAACTGGTGATCCTTAATAGCAGGATTATTGCAAATGAGCACCGGGGGGTCTGGGGGGCGGAGCCCCCCAGAAGTTGGAGATTTTTCGAAATTACGGATTAAATCCGTTGTGGAAATGTTTAAAAAGATTATTTGGCAACTGTTACATCTATTCTAACTAAAGCTCCTAACGCTAATGCATTTTTTGTGTTAATTGCATCTGTGAATTCTTGAATTTTGAATAAACCTGAATGACCTGTTGAATGAGAACAATATAAATGTATAAATATATATAAATGTGTATAAATGCACCTAGTAATCTCTATGTATTTATTGACGTGAAATTCATGAGTTCGAAAAAATCTGATATATATGGATGCAGGTGGACAACAACTTAACAAATAACATTGAGTAACATTGAGACATGACCTTGCACCTTGGCATTCCATGACAAAGTGGGAAACACCGGGGGTCTGGGGGCGGAGCCCCCAGGACCCGAAGAAATTTTTGGAAAAAACGGAAAAATTGGTACTGGAAACATTTAAAGGTTTTTACTCTTACAAAAGTGAATTTTCTCCCGAAATAATGTTGCGTCTAGCTTGCGTCCCGCTAAAATTTCATTGCGTCCAGATAAGAAACTTTGCGTCCAGACGCACATCTGGACGCAAAAAAAACCCTGTTTGTTTCTACTTGACAAAGGTCAAACTTAAGTATTCCTGTTGCTGTATCAGTATGCTTGGTTTCATATTTTAACCACTTTATCGGTTCGGAATCACGGCCAACACCCAATGCTGCTTTGGGCACTGATTCTAAATACTGTTCAAACTTGGGTGCATCTAGAGGTCGCTGTGGACTAAACTTTGCGGGAGTTATGAAATATCTTACCAACTCATACAAATTTGAACCAACTGTGTTGTCAGGGTAAATAACTCTACCGTTGCCACCTGTATCTACATTAACATGCTGTAGTAGTAGAGGTGCTTTATTGCGTAAACGTTTAGGAAAAAGTAGACTAAATTGGGATTTTCATCCTCCACCAACTTCACAACAGGTTGAATTGATTCTGGTGCGCTCTTCACTGGAGAAGACGGAATAAGAGCTAATCGTTTAGCCATTTTAGCATAACTTCAAGCAATATATGTACTAATTGATTCCGTTTAAGAGTTTTTCGTTTAGTTGCAACTGCAACTGCCACTTTTTGGTCGGTCAGAAGGAGAATATCCTTTTTAAATTTTTTCAGCTTAGTTATATCTGATTGGCCTAAAGTAAAATCACCATACAGTGCATTGAATGCAACTTCTGAAAAACCATTGATCAAGTTTTTAGAGCAGGAGGATATAGTTGCATTAACGACAGCTTGTGGAGCTGATTTCAAAAATGCTAGGGTATGAATATGTTTCTGAGCCATTGGTGACCTTTTATATTCTTGAAAGATAGGCATAAGGTTTCTCCTTGGTCAATATTCCACTAAGCACTTTTAACTTAGGATCGCTTCCGGGTTTCAAATTTAGCACCAAGTAGCCAAATAATTCCTTTGTTGCCATTGAAAAGGAACTCTTTCTTTGTTGGAAACATTTGCCTACCAATTGTCGCAATCATTGAAACGTCTCTATAGTTTGGGAACAGTACAATATACTAAGCATTCCGTGTTACGGTACGCATGTATTTTGATTCAAAGTACAGGTTCTGGACAATAAATATTGTGCTCACGTTTACATGTCTCATTTTTGTGAACAGCTGAGTAATTTGTCTGTCTCCTACTTCAGTCATCAAGTCATCCAAAATCAGCAAAGTATCCTTCTCGGGCAACTCATCAGGAAACCCTTCATGCAAAGTAGCAGGTATGTCACTGTAAACTTGCTGAAGCATACTGTAACAAATCATTATATTTGTGGGCATAGGATCTATCACGTTTTCTTTTATCATATCAATCACCCATTTAGTTTTACCTGAACCAGTCATTCCACTGACAATCATTGTAAAAGGTGCATAAAATTTAAAAATTGGCTCTTTCAAATCATGTGACTTTATATGTCTGTCCAAGCTTTGTCGATGCTTGAATTCTGTATTGCACTTATTGCACTTATACATGATGAGTGTCTGGATTGTTGCGTTACTACTCTCATATTTTTACACCGTAAGCTATCAGCCGTCAGCCGTAAGCCGTAAACCGTCAGCCGTAAGCCGTAAGCTGTCAGCCGTAAGCCGTAAGCCGTCAGCCGTAAGCCGTAGCCGTAAGCCGTAAGCTGTCAGCCGTAAGCCGTCAACCGTAAGCCGTAAGCCGTCAGCCGTAAGGCGTAAGCTATCAGCCGTAGGTAGGTAGGTCAGTGTCACCTATGTGAGTTGCAAAGCAGTCGTCCAATAAAAAGTGGTTACACAATATTATCTTCATCCA
>JASAND010005954.1:0-15425 GCA_030248195.1 Trissonchulus latispiculum | reverse complement strand
CAGCAGAACGATACACTACTCCGCCAATAGTTACTGGTGACAGATAGAAGCTGCTAAACGGATGGCATCCAGAATCAAAAATGCAAGCAAATAATCCATCAGAAATGTTAATACGGACAGAGCTGGACCGCGCAAGCGTATCGTCCGCCGTCGACTTGCTATTAGAATTGATATGTAGGGATTGAGAATGCACTTCAGTCTTGTGCTTTCTCAAGGATCGGAGGGTTTTAAATGTCTGGCCACAACAGGTTCTAGCTTGACGATTAGCATGAACCTTGCGAATATGCCGCCGTCTATCAGAAATGACAGGAAAGATTTCTTCACATTGAGTACACTTGAAATACATCGTTACGCGACCGGTCACTTCAAAAAAAACAGACGAAGTGACTAATTTCAGAAATTTTGCCCCTTTTATAATTGTTGATTGCGTAATCATGCAATCATCAAGCCAAGAACACACACAGAAGTAACAGAAACGTTTAGCGATTCCTAAACTTGATAGAGTTTCAGCAAATCAGCACGAGTAATATGAATTGCTCCTATACGTGCAAACATTATTTCACGCTCCGATACAAGACAAAGTTGGACATCATGATGCTGGGCTATCAGGGGACACATCAGATCTCCTGTTTCCTGAAGCGGACACCCTTTTCTATTAAAGCACATCCAAAGGAAATTTTGAATCCTCTGAAATTGTTTTAGCTGATAAACTCGCCGGAGTCTATTTTGGCAAATTCCAACGAATCCATTTGGAAGTAACTCTACAATTACGGGATAAAAGGTGTTATCTTGCATGACTAACCGTAGTATTGTGATTTTGGGAAACTTTGCTCACCTTTTGAAGGCTGTCAAAGTACAAAATTAGGGCCACGCAAAGAGATGCAGTAGTGAGTATGGCTAAGAAAGAAATACTGACTACGCTTATTAGCTTCATTTTACGGCTTTTAGCAACTCTTAGGCTGTTTATATTGATATTATCGGTAAATATTAGCAGAAACCTTGGCGTGTTTAAACGGCTGTAAAGTGGCTGAAGCGTTGTCATAAGCTGGTTATTCAGTACCTATTCTTGAAGACAATTCATGTTAACCTCACAAATAAATGCTTTTATTAACATTCCAATCAATACTACGTAAGTCACGGCAACATCACTACCATTCTAATATACTGTCAAGGATTCCTGTATCCAAAAGGTAGGGTCGTAAAATCGTCAAATAAGATACGCTTATCGTATACACGTTGATATACTTTTGTCATAGTGTTACTACGAATATCCAGATTTCGCTTGTCCTTGTTAATCAAAGAATACTGGACAGGTAAATTACTTCCAGAGTTTAATAATTGAATCATGGTTTCCTTAGTGATCTTCTCCGAAACGGCAACATTCAAAGGAACTCCTTTTATTTTCAACTCAGTCGTCTTTTCTCCATTGGGCTTTGTAACTGTGTAACCATAATTCTTTGGACCCAGTGACCAGAATTCTTCCACTGTAGCGGAGGGACCATAGCTATCCAAAATCTCATCTTTAAGCTCCCCCAGTCCATTACCTGTGCTGGGTTCCATTGGTTCCTCGCCTCTTCGGCTTACAAAGAATATACTATCTAAAAAACAAGACACAAGAGTACACATACATGCGATCCTCGAAATTTATTTTATTTAGATTATTAATATTTATAATTATTCCTTCTGACGAACATAACGAAACACCAACTTTGATTTTGGTGATTTAATAGCCCCACATATGTATGTAGTACATGTCTAAGCTGTATACATCAAGAGAATTCATTACTGTTAGGACAGCCGCTTCAGGTTTAATGCATGGCTCGTTCTAAGAAACCATAGCTAAATGATGCAAAAAAGTAGGTCCAGCAAAACATACCCGTGTCGAAGTATAAAATCTTTTGGTTGAGTTGCTCCAAATATGAATAAAGCTTCAATCGGGCATAAGCTGTTGTGAACGCCGCAATCACAACATTACTTGTTGCATCTGGAAGCATTAGATCAGTTTTAGATTTATAGGAAATCTGTGCCATAGAGTTGTAGTCAGTGAAATAAACATCGGTAACTTCCAAGGTGTCATCCAGGAGATAGTCCACCAATTGATAATAATCTGTGACATAATCAGTATTTGTGAAGTTTGTCCTTTTTCCGAAATACCCCCAGAAGCTGCAATATAATATAAATATAAAATATAAAACAAAAGAGACGAAAACATGAACTTTAAATTGTTTTAACAATACTGTTACTGTACGTCTTTAAACTTCAACCTTAATGTCAGCAGACTAGCTGGTGTTATCAGGCATTTCTTTTAAAATGGTACCAGATCAATTGTGACAGATGAGATCAATCAATCAAAGGACAATTGTGTTAAATTTGTTATTGATCCTAGTTAACTTCAATGATTATCTGATTTAGAAACAAAATATTTTAATAGCGGATTTAATAATAGTTTAATAGCGGACTGTAGTTCTTTGTGGCGACCTTATTACCTGTTAAGCATGGTTTTAGCTACTGCTCGTCTGCCTGGATTTTTTTCAACTCTGTCTGCGTCGAGAATAACATCTTCCATTTTTTCGTAGTTGTCAATGTATTCACGTCTATCTTCGTCTGAGAAGCAGGTGGATGGCCATCCATTTGCTTCCTGCTTCAGTTTCAAAAACGTTTTAACGTATTCCTTGAACAATGAGGATGACTTATTTTCCCAGTGCCACACTTCATATATGTCCAAAACTTCATACCCTAGGTCAATAGCCTTCAGTATTTCTGGTGTGCACCAGGTTCCTATAATTGATCTTTGTTCGGGTGGATGCTCGCATTTGTCAGATTGGCAGGTGTCCGCGCAAAGTTTGCATAAAGGAAAAAGCAATTTGTTCCTGCTTTTGTAGCCGAGAACAGGGTGGAAAAGATGTTGCGGTGGTAATGCCTTTACCTTCGCCAAACCGAAGTAACACTTAATATCTTGAAAGTTTTCTGTTATTATGGTCGGATGTCCAACAGGATATATTTGGGTAGCATTTACCCAAGGATACAGAGAGGTTATGTCCAAATATTTTATGGTTTCATTGGACCCAGTAGTGTGAAATAATTTTACAGCATTACATCTTCCTCCCATAAAGGCTTCACGTGGGATTAGTTTTGTTTCCAAGTCTATGTTATCATAAATATTTCGAAGATAGTTATCTGTTATTAGCAAGGCATCAAATTGACATTCCCAAATGTGAACCACTGTCATTCCTTTAGCTTCCAAAAAACGATTTCTGTCAAGCGTTCTTTCATAACGCCTACGTAATTCTGCAAAGTCAGTGCAGGTGCTTGTGTTAATACACTGGTGACCGTGGTAGAAACAGCCAAAAAATTCGTAGGCGGTTGAAGGCTGTTGGAATCCATCCAAATAAAAATTTCCCACTTTTGTTTCACCACCATTTAGAGCATGGCGAATGTGTATTGACTATCGGGTGCTCAACCACTTTAACCACGCTATGCTTTTTCTGCTGAAATTCTTCTGAGCCGTATATCCCATTGGGGGTAAAATTGCAATGGTTTGAGGTTTCATGAAATTTCTTCTGTATACACGATTGCAAGCTGATGCAATAGTTATAGAGTTTGCGAATGGATCTACACCAGCAGTAGCTATCTCAAATCCCTCTTTGAATTTCATGCAAGCTTCGCGCAGTATGGTAACGTCGCTTATACAATATTCTAGTAGCTCTGTTTGAAGATTGAATGGTAGCAAGGGGGTTCTCTTTGTAACGCTGGGTTTCGACGTCGTACCACTGAGTTAGTTCTTTAAAGGCGGCTTGTTTACGGCCATACGGATCATAGTATTTTAGTTCAGGAAGCTGGCCGACATAATCTTGATTTTCCGCTGTGTTAAAGAGGTACGGAAAGTGTCCTTTTTTCAGCTCAGAAAGCCCAAATGCCTTCGGTAAACTAGCAAGTGCCATTCCAAAGAAATTTAAAGAGTCAATAAAACGAATGTTCCTTCCGGGTACAGCAAGCATCAATATCTTTCCCCCTCTTCGGATAAGTTTGGGCTTAACAGCGTTCCGATGCAGATATTGCAGTATAAAGTAGCCGTCGTAGTTTTCCAGGTTGTGTGCAATAAATGTGGCATTGCGGACATTTTGGAAAATCCAAGCGCAAAATTGCTCGGCGCAGTCTTTTCCTTTGAAAGTCACTGTTTCCCCTAGGGAGGACTGGGATACACAAAGATTCGGAATATGCTTTAGGTCCGGAAATGTTATCATGCACTCAAAATCGAAAAACCAGTAATTAGTGGCAATATCAGTTGTTCTTGTTTCAGGTAGGAGTTCGTTTTTGCTCAAAACGTCCTCGTCACTGACCACTTTTGCCCAAGCTTCTGCTCTTGCATCGACATCGTCGTCGCCGCTAAGATTAGATATACAATCCTTACCAATCCATACCAATTACAGGATGAACATCCTGTAATTCTTCATCAACATTGTCCGCTTCACCACTGACTTTACTGGCCCCAGTGTAGGATTCTCTTATACACTGAATGAAGCACAAATGATTGGTTGGTTGACGAGTACGGCAGACTGAGCAGTAGAAAAGGTTACAATGGTGGGCAGAAGGAGGGGATAGTTTGTTTCGTATTATCACCCGAGAACAAACCCCGCATCGAACAAACAAAGAACAAAGAGTTTCTTGGTGATTGACGAAGCAAGCTGAGGTGACCAGTGGCGGTTGCAGTTGGCGCAAAAGATGGCATCCTCGTTAGTAACAACAGCAGTGTTTTTGCAGCTAGAATATTTGCAAAATTTGCAACTGCTTTCACATTTGTGTGAGGTTTCGGTGTTATTAAATCCACGTTTACATTTATTGCAAAAATGGGATGTATTCATAAACGCGGCCATCTTTGTAATGACATCGTAGTGATTCTGATATGACAACAAATTAAGTTGTTTCTGACGGTAGGGCCCAGAGAAAACCAATTTGCCGAATTCATCAATGGACCAAACATTTATCTGGTAGCCAGAGAGGACTTTCTGACAGGTTTTGACAGCGTTCAAATTCAAAGCTTCACCATGTTTGAAGCCACATTTCCCATAAAGTTCAGTTACACGTGCCTGTCTTTGAGGGCATATATTTTTATCCATTCTGATCAGGTTTTTTAAAGATCTGTCCTGACCTTGGCTCCAAGTTTAGCCTGTGCTGTGCCCTGTTCCTTTTAATGCTGATGGTCTACCATTGCCTGCGCAACAATGAGAGCGTGACCAAGACAGTCCTGCGGCTCCGTTATCTGGTAAATGCACTTTTTCTTTCGCAGAAATTCAGGTAGTTCTACAATAGAGCGCGTCCTTAAATTTCCAAGTTTATGTCTTCCACTCCCGCCAGCAGGTAATGAAATACACGTGAATGTTATTTTCACGGTGTCGTCAAACACAAAAGTTTCGTATGATTGCAGAACGCGTGCAATTTCATTAAGTATAACATTAGCATCCACTTCCGAGGGATTCTTTACGGGGACTACAATTGGAAAGTCGAGGGAATGGGATTCCAAAACGAAACGGACTTTATCGTCTGGATTTGCTGCGCTTAGAATCTCCTTCAAAGCGTCAGATAAGGCATTTTTCAGTTTATTATATATTAGTTCTAAGGATTGGGACTGAGATGTAATCAATCGAAGATTGTAGTCTGTTTCGAGAGTTTTGAATTTTTCAACTCTTCTTTCTCCAGTCTTTGTTAGAATATAGTCTGGTGGGTTAGCTTCTGATGAGCTTGATTCCACTTCTCTAAAACAAAGTGTACTTCAGCATAAGTTAACTGAAAATACATTTATACACTTACGTTTCTAGTATCCATAGATATGGTTATAGTATCCGAGAAAAGTTAAGCAACTGAACAATACTCTTCCTTCCTGCTGGGTGGGTCTTGGGCAAGAAATCATACTGTGGTTTCAAAAGTTATCACTTGACAAATACTCTCGTAAAATTATTTATTTACACAGCTGTTTCTTATGATTTTATTTCGTTTATTCCCCTTTTTAGATTGTGCCATTTAAAATTTAAATGAGATATAAATAATGCGTTTTTAAAACCTACATGTGACTGGGTCCGGCACCAATTTGCGTAGACTGGAATCTATGCGTAGTAGCATCATGTCGAGACAGTTTTTTATGATGAAAATGTTCGCTTGCATTTTCATCAGCATGTCGTTTCCTGCTGTGGCTTTTAAGATGTCCTTCCTTGAAAAAACTTTCCCGCACACTCCACAGGATAGCTTGTGTTCCTTGGCAAAATGGTCTTTGAGCGAAGCCTTGCTGACGGCCTTGTTTCCCACAGATTACACATACCACACTTCTGAAAAGATGTCAACATGTATTTCAGTTAACTTTTTTGTCTCGGAATTTAGTTGCAAAAAGGAGCAGTGATTAGATACGTTAGCGGCAGTCGGATTGAAGAAAGTTTAAAATGATGAGCGAAGAATTTAGAATGTTATTATTTAGTTAATAGTTTATACCTAATGAATGTTAAACTTTAGTATAAGAAGACTAAATAAGTTTAATTTGAAACTAACCCGGAAGTACTATCAGGATCCGAATACATTGTCATCATCACCAAAAGAAATAGCACCAGTTTTGAAGACCAACATTTTTCAATAATGTAGCGAAATATCGTATTCAGAAAAAATAGCACTGTTGTCTGAATGTTCGGGAAGATATGCTGCAGGATGCATTGACGCAATGAGTAAAAAAGTTTTCCAGGCGCAGTCAGAAATCCTCCAATCCTGGCTCTGTAAGTTGATATATCTACTCCCATAATTTAATAACAAATAGCGAATAAGGGCATATAAAACGGTTCTAAACAAATAAATAATTTTGTAAACGGAAGAACTATTTAATTGTGATAAACATGGAAGGCCAATAGGTATGTAAAATGTAAGGCCAATACGTTAGCTAACAATCAGAGCAACATTAGGGCTTTAAAACTTAAAAGGAAGTTTGTTCCTGTTTTGTATGCCGCGAAAACACAGCAGCTAAAGCAAGAGGATATTGATAAAAGAAAACAGCTGTTGATAGTTTGCATGCTTTGAGTGTAAAACACCAGCGTCAAAAATTAAATGATAGTTTCAACAGCTACTTCAGCGGAGGAATTTAAATGAATATACGGAGAGACTAGATTAAGTAATGAAAGCACAAAAGATAGAAATTGCGGAAATTAATACGAAAGCAGTATGACCGTCACATCTTGATTAGAGTGATTTAAAAACTATTTTGAATTGAAATCTCTAACGCTAGTCAGGTTAAGACAGAGAAAGTGTTTGGAAAGAATAGAAGGTAAAGTGAGACAGACGTTTTATAGACACGGGCGCGCGGGCGGGGGGGATGATGATTGCAAGATTGTGCAATCGCTGCACGCTTGCGCAATCAGCTAGCTGATTGCGCCTGCGGGCAGCGTGGTATTTGAGTAATTAGTGAGGAAATTTTAGATATATTTAGCCTAAATTCCACGAATTATGACGTCAATTTGAACTAGTCTAGAGCTAGCTAATAGTTGGCTTTGACGTAGGTAAGCATCACGTAATATAAGCAAACATGTTTTTATTACAAATAAAAGCTGTTTTGTGGTGTCTAAAAAGCTAATTTAATTAGCTATCACAGCTGGCGAGGTGATTATTGATTTTTATAAAAAATACCCGTCTAACAAGACGAGTCTATATGATTAACACATCATGTGTTAAAGATACGGGGGGTGAACGGACCATCTATACTACTGGCGCACAAGAAAGCATATACGTATTGGTTAGCAGAGTGTTGGAGACAGTGTAATAGTTAGGTAACAGAGACAGAGTGTAAGAAAAGGAAGAAGAAGAGGTACAACCGAACCTTGTCCCTAAACTATACATAAATTGGGTAATATTGTCCTAAATTAGGATAATATTTATAGCAAACTAAAGACGGTAACTGGCAACTCTGGTACAGTAAATTGAACACTGTACTGATCTGTAATTGTACCTGCTTTTGCACAGCTTATAACGACCCCTTGTAGTAACACTTGTTGTATTGTAACTTGTCAGTCTGTTTAAAAGGTGTACCCATTATAACTGTACAAATAGTAATAAATCTTTGGGCCTTTTCATAAAAAGATTAAACGGATTAACTTAAACGGATTAACTTAAACAGATTAAATGGATTAAAAATGCGTATTCATAAAATCACGGATTAAACTACTTAAACGGATTAAACTGAGCCACAACTTAAACGGATTAACTTAAACGGATTAAATTAAGTCGTTTAAGTAGTTTAATCCGTATTTTATGAATACACTTTTAATCCGTTTAAGTTAATCCGTTTAAGTTAATCCATTTAATCCGCCAGTTTAATCCTGATTTTATGAATACAAATGAAGAAATTTTAAAGCGTATCTATTCCATCAATATTAATTTTTTGATTGATACTACAATTGTTAATTTTAAGCAAACTTAAAACTATAGCTAACATCTACAATACTATCGTCCATTGAACTATGTAACCTTTTTACAACGATGAGTTTTAGACTTGCTTTTCGACGTGCTTGCTTAAAGTGGCTCTTTCCTTTTGTGTAAATTTGATCTCACAAGGTCGAATTCTTTATGCAAGTAGATGAAACTTTACAGATGTATTATTTGGTGTCCTTCAACATTCTGGGGCATCTGGGATCAGTCCGGCATTGTTAGGTGAAAAGATTTTTTTTTGAAAATTTGAAAATTTTTTGGTTTTTGCCATTATTCTCTCAAGGCTCTCAGGGAATTGCTATAAAGAGAATACCGAAATGAACATTTTTGCTTTTACAACCTCTGAGCCGTCTCTAGTAGTTAAGTCAGACTAATCCAAAAATAAGATTGGGGTCTAAAAATGGCTTAATGAAACTTAAGGCACCGTCACCGCACATTTGGCGGATTCTCTGGAGCATAAACTTACTGTTGAGGATTAAATAAAAAGGCCCCTTGACCCACATAACTTTATTGTTAAGGCATAAAAAAGTTTTTGCCGATTCTACCTAGTTTTGAGAAATCGATGTTCAAAAATTAATGGTCAATATTTAGCTGGTATTTCAGAAAACTTTTTCGCGAATTTTGCTAGCTTCGGAAGCCCATGTCCATCTATTGATTACATACATGCTTTAAAACGAAGTATAAAGCTCTTTCCATCACCCAAAATTGCGAAAGTATAGCGTTTCAAAAATCACTGCACAAAATTATACCACCACCTTAAGATGGCGCTATATTTCTGTGTTGTGATTTTCGAATAGCTATAACTTTCGCAATTTAGGCAGTAGGAAAGAACTTTCTTTATATAGACAACCCATCGCTTTAAAGCTTATAGTCAGTACATTTAATGAGTTTACGAAACCAACAAAATTAGCAAAACTAGCAAAAATTTTCTGACATATCGGCTGAATATAGGCTAATCTTTGAACATCGATTTCTCAAAGCTGTAGAATCGGCCAAATTTTTTATGACATGAAGGACATGTGGACCGAGGGACATCTTTTTAGATTTGGCTCAACATGTCTTAATGTTCCAGAAAATCAGCCAAATGTGCTGTGACATGAAATTTCGCAACTTCGCATTGAGCTTTCTCGCATCTTGGGGAGTTTTGCTCTAACCAAAAAATAGTCATAATTTTCATCCTGATTAAAAATCAGGCGAATCCATTGGTAAATTTTTGAGAAATCGATGCTCAATACAAAATAATCGCAGTTTCTCCAAAATGGTTTTTCGGCCAAGTCTCAGTGTACCTAAAGCAACGAACTTCAGTTAATAGGCATTGATAAAATGTGCGATTAGACTGTGTATCGATTGAGTTCAAATAAACAAAAATTGTCCGTAAGATCTGGCAGTAATTCTGAAAAAACTGATTTCCTCGAAAATGTTTTCCCCACAAAACCGTATTTGGATTATGCTCACTTAAGGTGCTAGTATCCTTTTGTGCCGTGCTTTTGTGGTGATTTTTCGAAACGCTATAACTTTTGCAATTTTGGGAGTTGGAAAGAGCTTTATATATCGTTTTGAAGCTTATAATCTGTACATTCACATGAGCTTGCAAAACTAGCAAAATTAGCTAAAAATAGCAAAAATTTTCTCATATGCTGACATCTGAAAGACGGAATATAGACCAAAAATTTTTGAACATCGATTTCTCAAAACTGTAGAATCGGCCAAAATTTCTTCTTGTGCCATGATATGAAGAATATGCGGGCCGAGGGACATTTTTTGGATTTGGCTCAACAAGTCTCAGTACTCCAGAAAATCAATAATATGTGCGATGACACGAAATTTTGCAACTTTGTAGTCAGCTTTCTCGCAATTGGAGACGTTTTATCTCAAGCCGAGAAAAATGCCCCTCCGCAATAGTGCGAATTTTCATTCTGACAAAAATCACGCGAATTCATTGGGTAGTTTTTGTGAAATCGATGTTCAAACAAAATAATCGCATTTTTGCTAAAATGGTTTATCGGCGAATTCTCTAGCTTAAAGCAACGAACTCCAGCGAATAGGCATTGATAAAATGTGCAACTGGACGATGTATCGATTTAGTATAAATAATTCAAAATTGTCTGTAAGAGTTGGCAGTAATTTTGGAAAAGTTTTTGGCCCATACGGCCTTAACCACTAGAGATAGCTCAAAGGTTGTAAAAGCAAAAATGGTCATTTTGGTGCTCTCTTTCCAGCCATAACAACCAATCCGGTGTATCGACTACTCACTGAGAGAATAATGGCAAAAACCAAAACTTTCTTATCTTTACACCTGAAAATCCGGGACTGGTCCCAGAATGTTAAAGAGCACGAAAATAATGTATTTGAAAAGTGTCATCCAGTTTCATAAAGAATTGAAGCTTGTAGGGTCGAATTTACACAAAGCGATACCAGCACCTTAACCGTTAAGGCCAGTTCACACTAGGCAACTTTGGGGCAACTTAGTTGAAGCAACTTGGTTGCTTCAACCAAGTTGCTCAAAAGTTGCCCACTGTGAATGTAGTGGCAACTGAGAAAAAAGTTGCCGCATCGCGCTTAGGGCGATTTCTAGTGGCAACTAGGACGTTGATTGGTCGATTCAAATTATAAATATTGGCGCACAAGATTTCCTGCATTTGATAGGCTGTTGCTTGAACTAGTTGAATGAACTGTTTGTGCAGGTTTCTTTTTCCTGTGGCAACTTAAGGTGGTGATTCCCTTTGGTCACATAAAGTTTGCACCATTATTACTCATTCATTACTTGGAGTTAAGAAGCCATTTTTATATCAAAATGTAGCTTGCCATTTTCTCTTTTTAATGTATGCCACGAAACTAATGTTGCTTTTCTAAAATATTTTAAACACATTTTAGAAGAAGTATAATTTTCCAGAATTTTTGCAGACTCAAGTAAATTTTTTCGTGAGACATCAGTTATATCATTCGATACCTCCATCAAATAGCTGGGGACGATTTTTTATTTATTGTGAAATCGCTCTTCGTTACAGAGAAATAAGCTGAAATGTGTGCGTAACCTAGATTTTGCCTACTTTTTCCAAATTTGTCCAGCGATTACTTTAGCTAGAAAGCAGCAATCGGGGCAACTAAAAAATCGTCCCTGGGTATATTTGTGCAGAACACATTTGTTCAGTGGCAGCCCTCCAGATTGCATGGTGAATGCTCCACGATCTTTGGAAAAAAATTGGTCGTGTTTTTGCAAAAACTACATATTTTATGATAGCAGCCTACAGGATAGCAGTTGGAAGACGATCATGCGTCGGATAATTTGTCCCTGTGAGACCTTCAGATCGACGCCCTTAGTTTGATTTTACGGCTTGCATAGTTGGAGAAATGATGGATTATTTGATTTCTGCAAAAATGCCAAGTGTTCGACGCCAAAACAAGAAAATCGGCTATATCTCACGGTAGAGAAAAGTTAGAAACTTGCTTTAAAAAGCAAAAATGTGAAGCTCAATGAGATCTTTCGAATTATATAGTCATAACTGTATTGCTGCTGCCAAACGTGTCGTGGAGATCACGAAATTGATAAGAATTGAAAGAAGACTAAAGATATGATCAACCGAAAAACTTAAATAGTATCTAAAAATTCCTTTTGCTAAAACCTGCTGATAACATGTCATTCATTATTATATTGAGTATATGAGCAAGTTAGTTGATGTGTTAGCTAAGCTTGCCCAACCAACTTAATTTCAACATGGTGCCGAAGTACCCTAATGACTTTATTTGATTTTTGCCGTCCTTTCTTGTGGACATTCCTTTGGATTTCTTTGGTTGTTCCTGGGAGCGGAAGGCCTTTGACTGATCAAAGGATTCGGGTTGCCCAGAGAACTATAGGCTGGGAATTTGGACTTTCATTTGCTGGGTCTAACTTCTCCAAACATCGGTTCTTGCCTATTCCCTGGGGGAAGCTAGAACTTTCAATTACAGGTCTAGGATTTGGTCCGGGACAAGATTTGGTGAAATCGCCTTATCGGGATTTCAGCACTAAAGGATATAATCTACTGGATCATAACAACTTTGGAATGGCTGATAAAAGATTTATGGCTTTGAATGCCCGACGGAACGCATTCAAAGGTCACGCTGATCGATTTCTTGCGGAGGCTGCCGAATTTCTGTCCTCCGAAGATGCCATGGATTTAGACCATGTCATTGATCTGAAAGAAAAGCTTTTGGAATCGCAAAGAAAAATTGAAAGTCTGGATCAGCAAATAGTGGATCTGATCCACCAAGATGAAATTGATGAAGAGGTAACAGCTGCAGTTGAATACCAGGTTCGTATCTCAGAATGTTTAATTGAATTGAGTAGCAGACAACGAAAACTAGAAAGACAGAATACGGAAGTTGCTAATGCGTCTGAACTCAGACAACTGCTGAACAATGATAGTAGTATAAATGAAACTTCTGCCGGCACCTACAAAGGGTCTGCAAAACTACCAAAACTGACCATCACAAAGTTTGATGGAAAGCCTCTAAAATGGAGGGAGTTCTGGGACTCCTTTGAGTCGGCAATCCACACTAACCAACACCTAAGCAACGTAGATAAATTTAATTATCTGCGAAGTTTGCTAGTCGGTGAAGCTGAACGTGCAATCAGCGGTCTAGCAATAACCAATGCAAACTACAATGTAGCCATAGAAACCATTCAAGAAAGATTCGGTAATGAGCAAACGGTTGTGTTTGCTCATTTCGATTGCTTATTTCGCCTTGCTGCAGCATCAAAAGAAACCAACAAACTAAGACTAACATATGACGAATGTGAACGTCATATCAGGGGTCTGGAGGCGATGGGAGTAACCGAAGACAAATTTGGCATTGTTTTCATACCCCTAATTTTATCAAAACTGCCAGAAGATTTAAGAATTGATTTGAACAGAAAAAATGGTCTGCAAAAATGGGAACTCAGCAAGTTAAGACAACTTCTGAAAGAAGAAATAGTAGCGAGAGAATTAGGAGGTGATAAGAATAGTCACCATGAAAAACAAACCTCAGAAGAATCCAACAAACCAAGAATGAGACAACAGTTTTCCAGAGGAACTGCTGGTGCTCTTTCCGTACAGACACAATCTCGGAAAAAACCATTCTGTATCTTTTGTTCTGGAAATCACTTTTCTGATGAATGCAAAAAATATCCGGATCTAGAAACGAGAAAACGACAAGCAAAGGATCGATGCTACAGTTGCTCAAGAAGTGGTCATCAAACTAAATCTTGCACAAATCCACACACTTGCTACTATTGTCAAAGCCAACACCACCGTAGTTTTTGTCCTAGTCAATTCGGGAAGAGATCCTCCACCACTGCAACGGTGCCAACATGTTCAGAAGAAGATGAGACTGGAAGTAATGATATTGAGTTTGTATCCACTATGGTTTCTCCAACTCAACAGGTGTACATGCAAACAGCCAAGGTTCAACTGTGCTCTCTCGAGTCTGATCAGGCAACAGAAGCTCGATTGCTACTAGATACAGGTAGTCAACGCACATATGTTACCAAAGATCTGGTACGACGCATGAGCCTGAAGCACATTGACAGGGAAGTGATTTGGGTCGGAACCTTTGGTGCCAAAGCGACAAGAAAAATGATTTTGCCTGTGGTCCAACTGAAGATGAAACTTGCTAACGGGTCATATTTCGAGGTGGTGGCCAATGAAGTTCCTACCATCACATGTCCCATCCAGCGGTTGCCTGTTGGAAGAATACACTTTCAAAAGCTGGAAAATCTGCACCTTGCGGATACGCTACCAAAAGCGTCAGAAGTTGTCAACATCGATGTACTTCTTGGTAATGAATATTACTTTGACATTGTGGAACCAGAGAGAATTGATTTAGAAAAAAACCTAGTACTACTACAGTCCAAACTCGGTTGGATCTTATCTGGAAGATCAACCAGGACAACAAAACCTTCGGATTCCGTTTCACTGCTTACAACGGATACAGTCAATCAATTTGGATTCAGAATTGACGAAGAAATCGAAAAGTTTTGGCAATTAGAATCGATTGGAATAACTGATGACGGACAGGTCAAAGATGATGATGAAGCGATACAACAGTTCAACAAAACAGTGAAATTAGTCGATGGCAGATGCGAGGTCTGCTGGCCCTGGAAAGAACACAAGCCAGATCTGTCCGATAATTTTCTGCTCGCGTTAGGAAGGCTGAAATCACTTCAGAAGCGTCTACAACAATTTCCTGATGTGAAGAAGAGATACAACGAAACGATAGCCAACCAGCTAGATCTGGGAATCATAGAACGGATAAACATCGACGATAAAGATGGTCCTTTGGTGCATTATATTCCCCACCATTGCGTGATCAACATGAATCGTCCTACAACGAAGTTGCGCATAGTTTATGATGCCTCAGCGCGAAGAAGTAAGCATCACCGAAGCCTCAACGAATGCTTGTATCGTGGTCCAGTAATTCTGCAGGATCTATGTGGTCTACTAATGAGATTCCGGTTGTGCAAAATTGCAGTGATCAGTGATATTGAGAAAGCATTTCTGCAAGTGGGATTACAACTGCATGACCGTGAAGTTACAAGATTCCTGTGGTTGAAAGATTTGGACACTGGAAAGATAGAGGATAATCTGGAAGTGTACCGGTTTCGAAGGGTTCCTTTCGGGGTGGTGTCCAGCCCTTTTCTTTTGGGCGCAACAATAACTCATCATCTGAAGAAAGCTGGTACACCGACTGCTCACTCAATTCTGAAGAATATTTACGTAGACAACGTGTTCGGCTTTTTCCAAACTACGGATGAAGCTAAGCTATATTATGAAGAAGCGAAGCGCTTATTCTATGATGCCTCAATGAATTTGCGCGAGTGGATGACGAACTCTACAGAGTTACTGGAAGCAATTCGTCCCGAAGATAAAGCGTCTCAGCAACAATGTAAGGTGTTAGGAATGAAATGGAATCCAATTGAAGATACAATCAGCATCCAAGCTGCGAAGTCT